>JAIGNY010002774.1:0-57500 GCA_020152595.1 Chiridota heheva
CACACTGCTGCAGAAAGTATATGACCATCAACACAAACGAGTACGGATGAAGGCTTCCATTCCAGGGTTGATCAATTCCCAGCAGACGTGCCCAATAGCGGAACGCAATGGCAAGAGGTAGCACTCGAGTATCCAGAACACGATACATAACCAGAAGCTCTGATGTATGGAAGCTCATTGTGCATCCTGTGCATAGCTCGCATGACAACCCACTGGGGAAATTATTTTTAACAATAGTTATGATGTTATGCAAAAATTGCCTGATCATAAAAATACTGTAAAATGGTCAATGGATATTTGCTACTACACTGGTTTTTAATAGATTTGAAAGCAATTTAACAATTTTGCCTGTACACATCCATCATGACTTATCCTTCTCCTTAAAAATTTGTTCCAGCAAATCATAACCACAAAGTTACAGTAGCAAATAATGAGACCACTTTATCTTAATTAAAATAACCACACAATAAGGACTTCATCCATTGCTAATATGATACTCAGCACCAACTTCCAAAATAAAGAAAATAAAGAGGTCAGGTCTGACTGTTTGAAACTTTAAGGAGCAGAACAACTAATGATATTCCTTTAAAACTTTGTATCAATACATAATAAAGTAGATCTTTGTCATGCCTTCAAATTACTTGTCATATACATATTGCAGTATTAAATTTTTTTAAAACTTTTATCAGCATTAAGTCAGAAATGTAATAAGCTTTTTAAACCATTTGTTGTTACTCTTTCACATGAGCACTGATCAGCCGGGTATGTTAGTTGTATTCACTATCACCTTTTCCTGCAAAACGGGTGAAGTTTGTGAACGATAATCCCAAATAAGAAGAAAATAACGGCACAAATATTCTTTGTAATACTCACCTCTTCACATCTTTGAAGAGAATGCGAGGAAATTTTTCCTCAAACTCATGATCCACGTCTTCAAAGGATACTAGAAAAGCAGAAAATATACTGCTTAGTAAAAAGTGTGTCTTAGAATGATTTTCGCAGGAATAACAGTGCTTATCTTATCACCAAAATTTCATATGAATTCCAAAGACAGATATTGAACAAATAATAAACATGCTGAAATGCTTTATTTATATTAACAATGATAATAATAATAATAAGACTGTTTTTATAGTGATTTTCTCACAAGTAGTGCATATTAATCAAAGTGCTTAACAAGGAAACATCAGACTTATAGCTGCAGCCACACAGCATATAAGCCTGTACACCGAAAAATGAGGGTATATGTTTAGGGGGTCCCCAAAAATTCAAATGCTCATCTAGCATGCAACAGTGCATTAACTTTCTGGTTAATATGAATATTCAAGTTACCTTTGCCCTTCTATTGTCTGTGGGCTATGGAGACATGATCTTTATCAATCTGTTGTGGATAATATATCTGTGAAATTCCCAAAAAGGAGCGCCCTCATTTTTCAGTCTAGTACTCCTTTGTTTGTTTGTTTGATGAGGTCGTAACGGCACCACGACATTTACCTACTCTGATCCCTTTGCTGAGCACCAAGCGAGAAGGCAGCAGGTCACATCTTTAAGTCTATGATATGACTCAATCGGGGATCGAACCCACAACCCACAATTTTCTGGAGAGGGAGTGCTCTACCAATTGAGCTTACCAATCTTTTATGCAGTGCAAGCATGTTGGCTTATGCTTGTTTCCAGCAGTTACATATTCTAAAGCTTGTGACTTATTGTCTTCAAACATCCAAAAATATCTACATGTTTTATGTCCATTTTCCAAATTAAGATATAGTTTACGACTTCAAATAATAAGTATGTTTGTAGTAATTTTGTCATCGTTTAGTATGGGACATTCCATTAGCATATCTATCAATCACGCATCAAACGAATGCTGATTTGAAAAGTAAGGGCATTGTGTTTTGCAAATTTGTGATTTTTTTTTATAAGAAACGATACCAATCCTTTTGCCACTGACAACAAGCCTAGCACACAACTTACTAACCAACCACTACCCCTCAATTTCCCACTACCACTCTATCTATTACCAACCCAATGACTAACAACCATTACCCTCAACCTCCCGCTCCATATATCATCAATCAAATGACTAACAACCATTACCCTCAACCTTCCACTCCATTTATCACCAACCAAATGACTAACAACCATTACCTCAATCTCTACTCCATCTATCACCAATCGAATGACTAACAACCATTACCTCAATCTCCCACTCCATCTATCACCAATCAAATTACTAACAACCATTACCCTCAATCTCCCACTCCATCTATCACCAATCAAATGACTAACAACCATTACCCTCAACCTCCCACTCCATCTATCACCAATCTAATTACTAACAACCATTACCCTCAACCTCCCACTCCATATATCACCAATCGAATTACTAATAACCATTACCCTTAATCTCCCCCTTCATCTATCACCAATCAAATCACTAACAACCATTACCTCAATCTCCCACTCCATCTATCACCATTCCAATTACTAATAACCATTACCCTCAATCTCCCACTCCATCTATCACCAATCAAATTACTAATAACCATTACCTCAATCTCCCACTCCATCTATCACCAATCAAATTACTAACAACCATTACCCTCAATCTCCCACTCCATCTATCACCATTCCAATTACTAATAACCATTACCCTCAATCTCCCACTCCATCTATCACCATTCCAATTACTAATAACCATTACCCTCAATCTCCCACTCCATCTATCACCAATCAAATTACTAATAACCATTACCTCAATCTCCCACTCCATCTATCACCAATCAAATTACTAACAACCATTACCTCAATCTCCCACTCCATCTATCACCATTCCAATTACTAATAACCATTACCCTCAATCTCCCACTCCATCTATCACCAATCAAATTACTAATAACCATTACCTCAATCTCCCACTCCATCTATCACCAATCAAATTACTAATAACCATTACCTCAATCTCCCACTCCATCTATCACCAATCAAATTACTAACAACCATTACCTCAATCTCCCACTCCATCTATCACCAATCAAATTACTAACAACCATTACCCTCAATCTCCCACTCCATCTATCACCAATCTAATTACTAACAACCATTACCCTCAATCTCCCACTCCATCTATCACCAATCAAATTACTAACAACCATTACCCTCAATCTCCCACTCCATCTATCACCAATCAAATGACTAACAACCATTACCCTCAACCTCCCACTCCATCTATCACCAATCTAATTACTAACAACCATTACCCTCAACCTCCCACTCCATCTATCACCAATCGAATTACTAATAACCATTACCCTTAATCTCCCCCTTCATCTATCACCAATCAAATCACTAACAACCATTACCTTAATCTCCCACTCCATCTATCACCAATCCAATGACTAACAACCATTACCCTCAACATCCCACTCCATCTATCACCAATCCAATTACTAACAACCATAACCCTCAACCTCTCACTCCATCTATCACCAATCCAATGACTAACAACCATTACCCTCAGCCTCCCACTCTGTCTATCACCAATCAAATTACTAACAACCATTACCCTCAACCTCCCACTCCGTCTATCACCAATCAAATTACGAACTCCATTAGCCTCAACCGACCAATCCCATTCTTATCTGTCACCAATCCCTCCATCTCACACTCATTGTACTCTTATCAACTTCTAGCCAAAATTATTTTCTGGTAACTCGCATGTTACATAACATGTGGGTATTACATTAATCATAGTTTCTTACATTACTTGGTTTATTAAACATACCATCCTCTTTCAGCACCTCCAGAGCGTTGAGGAGTAAGGTTCCAGGCTTCATGTCAGTTCCTGATTCAATGTTCAGATTCACATCAGCCGTCTTGAAACCAAACCCACTTTTAGAAGATCCATACAACTGAATAAAGCATCCTAGAAAGAAGAAAAAAATAATCACAAATGTAAACTAGACTATTCGGTATAGTAATTGTTAAGCAAACTTTGATTCTGTAACCTTTTATATTGGTAATACTTTGTGCATACCACAGGTATTCCTAGCGTTATGGCAACCTATATACTTTTTACATTATAACAAGGCAGGTCACCTTCTACCACAACTTTCGAACCATATATGAAAATTCCATTTTTTGACCACTCACGAATATTAATTACATTTTCATACTCAATTCACATTTGCCGGAAACTCCCTTCTTCGTTTATAAGCCACAGTATTTATTTATTTTTTTCCAATGAGATGTAAAAACGATGAATTTTCTACCAACATTACATTCATGACAGTTTAAATGCCCAACAATTTGCTGGAAACCAAAGAAATGTTGCGATGACGTCATTGAAGTGCTTCTTCAATGTCGTCATCGGAACATTTCTTTGGTTTGCAGCAAATTGTCAGACATTTAAATTGTCATGACTGTAATGTTGGTAGAAAATTTATCGTTTGTGGATCTCATCGGAAAAAATAACAAATACTGTGGCTTATAAACGAAGAAGGGAGTCTCTGGCAAATGTGAGTTGAGTAAAAAAATGTAATTAAGATTCGCGAGTGGTCAAAAAAAAGGATTTTACATATACTGTTAGAAAGTCACAGTAGGAGGTGACCTACCTTGTTATTAATATGTAATAGGTATATAGGTTGCCATAATGCTAGGAACACCTGTGGTACATACTTTGTGGGAAAGACTTGGTAAGTTTTATCGATAGCTAGATGTAACATCACCTAAACCACTTAAAAATCATTGAAATGCAAAATGACACTCAAACCACTTAAAACTTGGCCACTTAACAGCTTTCTTTATATATATATATATATATATATATATATATATATATATATATATATATATATATATATATATATATATATATATATATATATATATATATATATATATGTATATATATATATATATATATATATATATATATGTATATATATATATATATATATATATATAATACAATAAATATATATATATATATGTATCTTTATCTATATATATAAATATACAGACCTAGATTCAACCATAAGGCTAAACCTCTATTCCTATATTTTAGAGCATGGAGAAAAAAATCAGACCATTTCCGACACTAAAAAATATGCTTAGAAATGTTTGTTAAAACGTTAAGGAGAAATGAAAATTTTCTCTCAATGAATTAAATGTTTTCCCCTAAAAAGTATAATTTTTAGCAAAACGTTTCACCTTAAGGTCGAATCTAGGTATACTATATAATATATATAATATATGTATGTATGTATGTATGTATGTATGTATGTATGTATGTATGTATGTATGTATGTGTATATATATATATATATATATATATAGTACCATAATTGCTCGAAAGACAGTATCAAAGGCAATATGGAACGTCTACAGACCCCAAAGCATCAATATTCCATACATGATAATCCATCGTCACATTTCCAGCATATTATTCATGAGACATCACAGAAATAAACTTGCTGTCACTGTCACAGAGAAATACAGACACACCCACCCACATACACACACCAATATAATATGACTAAATTTTCTAGCCTTGTAACCTCAATATGGAGACCCTCACTTGAAACCATGAGGTGCACTGACATGGTGGTTAAGAAGTCATGGTCTTATATGTAAGGTACCTGGTCCAACAACCATCGCTATCGCTGCATTGTGTCCTCAAGCAAGACACTTTATTCTACTTGCTCCAGTCCACTCAGACTTATTTGAATACCAGCACTGCTAGGGAGTTTACCTGCATTAGACTGGGGACGTATCCAGGGGGAGTCGTATGCTCTCATTAGCTTACACCAATCAAACCAGGGCTAATCACCAGCCTGATGTGCCTTCACAGCTCGAAAGAACTCACCTGGAATCTGTTCTTGCATGATATCGTTAACTCTTTCAGCCACACCTTTCCTGATCTTCAAGTCCTCATCATCCAAAGCCTGGTCATCACAAATGGACTGCAAGAGGTTGGTTAGGGCCTTAGCATGGCTTGGGCAAATCTTTGGCACTTTCTTGAACTTCTCTGTGGCAGCTTTGTTCTGATAAAGTATACACAAATCAAGAACATTAACTTTTGTCATGATAGATTCAGGTTAACAACAGAGCATGAAAAAAATTGACTAAAATGGAATGTTTGTTTGTTTGTTTGATGAAGGCTTAACGGCACCACAACAACTAAGGTCAAAGTGTGCCTAAGAGGTCAGATCATTCTAGAGGTAGGAAGTAAAGAAAACAGGGGGAGAATGAGAGAAATTTAAGGACAAAAGGTCAGAAAGCTGTGATCGTGAGGGGAGGTGCATGGTTGAAACAAAATACAAAGTAGAGAGGGGGTGGAAGAGGAGAATTAAATATGGTCGTAGAGGAAGGCATGATAGAGGAAGGAGATAATTTTATCCGGAGGATTTTTCGGGAAGAACTCAGCAATTGAGTTGTAGGGAGCGAGGGAAGCTCTGGGAAGGTTGTACAGGGGGCAAGCAAGGAGAACGTGATGGATTGTGAGGGTGCAATGGCAATTGTTGCAGAGGGGTTGGGGGGAGCCAGTAAGGAGGTGGGAGTGGGTGAGATGAGTGTGAACAATTCTAAGACGGGTAATATGAACGCCGTCAATACGAAAATGGAATGCTGGAGAAACTGCATACCCCTTTGTGTTCAACGTGTAATGCAGAATTGCCCCAATGCCCCAACATTCAGTCTTCTTAGGGCTATCCAATGGTATACTGACCTTCAATAAACGTATGTGCCGTGACATCTCAATGTGCTCGGCACAGTTTTCAACCTTGTCCATGTGGTAGTTGCATACCCTGCAGAAGAACTTGGCTTTAGGAAACTTCAAGTTTTTCTGAACAGAAATAAAGAATAAATATGTCTTAAACATTGGATTCTTTATTTTATACTAAGCTACATGTATGATTCACAAAAGCATACAATCAAGAAATTTGAAAACAAAATCAACAATCATAATTTTAATGAAGCTCTCTTTGTTTTTCTAATTCACTATGACTCTTTTGTTTTTCACTTTTAGGCATATAATAGGGAAAGCACACATAAGTCACAATGACTTGTTTTCAGTGTGACCCAAGGAAATTGCCAGGATGGCAAGTGAATGAACACTGGGTTAACACCCTGCTCTTTTCGAGAAGCGTTCAGAGATCCAGGCAGGGGGTGAAACTCCTACCATTGGGACCAACAGTTTTACGTCCCCTCCGAATGACGGTGATCGCCACCCAACCATTGGCAGAAAACAAACCTCTACGCTTGATGTCTGCGTATATCATTCTGCATATCTTTGAAAAAATCGCAGGGTAATTGCTGTTGGACTCGAACCTTGGACCTCCAGCATCTCAGTCGTATGTTCAGCCAACTAAGCAACCTTACTCCCTGGATAGAGTTTATGTTATTTATACAAATTATTGTCTTTGCCAAAGAGAAGTGAGGGGAGGGACTATTAATACAATGATTGGTGAGTCCCCTATCCTCTCCCATCAATAGGCCTTAATCTTAACATAACTTACCTTCTTCAGTTTATAAACTCCAATTTTTTCCAAATCCTCCTCCAAATGTTTTGTGTCATCTTCAGCAAACAATCCAGCAGTCAACAGCTCCCTCATCTTCTTTGCAATCTCAGAGCAATTAAATAAGTCACCTTTCTGCTTCTTGCCCTTAGCACCTGTGGGTTTGTGTTTCCCAGCTTTGGCGCCCTGTTTGCTAAACTTTGAGCTGCTGCTATTTTGTGTTTTTTGAACACCCCCTTTCCTGTTTTCAGAATTTGGCATATTACGTTTGGCGGCAGCACCTTTTTGCAGAGCTTGTTTCTTACTTACAGGGGACTGTGAAGTAATACCACCCTGAGGTGTTTCATCTAGGAAAGCTTCACCGTTTTTCGATTGTAGCTGTTTTAGGGATACCACTTTTTTGGTCCTCTGAGATGTGTGCAGACTATTTAACGCAGCAGCCTTTGCTGCACAATCCCCCTTCAAATAGGACTTTTCATTTTTATTTGGTGTCTTTACACTTCTACCCTCTGGTCTCTCGTCATCTTTTCCCCACTTTCGCTCAAACTCAGTATCACTCATAGTCTTTTTGTCCCTCCTCTTCTGTCGTTTCTTGGTTCTTCTATTACTCCCCAGTAAGCTGTCTTCCATCACTCTTCCTCTGAAGCTTGTTGGACGGTCTCTCCTTTCTCTTATGTTGTCATAGTTCTGTAAGAACAATTACAGTAATATTCCTATGAGGTTTTCATTTTCAAATATATATTAAAGGTTTGATGAGGGCTTAACAGCAGCACGACAACGAAGGTCAAAAGGACTATTACAGAAACAATTAATCTTTCCAGGTTATGAAATAAGCTACGCCCACCATAGCAACGTGGTAACTAGGTGGGGCAAACAAACCTCAAATCCGCAATCATGCATTGACATTTAGACCTTAAATCGGCCTTCTGCAAGTTTTGGTCCAATTATGGCACTTCTCCAATTCTTTCGAGTTTTTAGCAAAAAGAATAAGCAAAATTCTGTTTGCTAACCGTTCTGGAAAACGGAAAATGGATTAACAAAGCCTGTAGTGGGCCCGTAAGCGCAATTTTTGTTCACCGTTTTGCCGCCACTCAGCCTGTGTGTGCAGAAAATTGTTTTGTAAAGTATATACATTGACAACATGAGCGCGCACCGCTAGCTAGCCGTACTGTACCAGTACCGCATAGGATGTTTGCCCTCACTTAGTTACACAGATTTTGTTGCTAGGCAAATTCGTGCGGTGATTGGCTAAAACAAGCTGTCAATCATCAAACCCAGAGATGTTGATTGTTTAAGTATGGAATTGTTTAAGTTGTATACAGGAATGAAAAATTGATCATTTTTTAATGATGCTAATGTATATTTCTTCATTGTCATTCTGTCCATCATTCATGGTGCTGTTATCTTCGCAACAATTTTTCTTCTAATTTTGTTCTGGTTGTGATTTAAATTAGGTTTGTGGGGAAGAGTTATAAAATAAAATGTTCAAATCTCTCCCCTTTAATAATTAGACTATTTTTACTGGCTACAAGGCAAGAATTTCATGTTGTGTACTTGCTTTTGTACTGTGACTGTGTTTTGTTATTATTGCATAATTGGAAATAAATGGTTATGAATTAAAATGAAATGCAAAACATGATGAAAAGTGTGATGTTATCATTCTTTGAAATTAATTGACTGCTTATTTGCTTTACACTCTAAACAAATATAAATATAAATATAAATATAAATATAAATATAAATATATATATATATATATATATATATATATATATATATATATATATATATATATATATATATATATATATATATATATATATATATACATACATACATACATACATATATATATATATATATATATATATATATATATATATATATATATATATATATATATATATATATATATATATATATATATATATATATATATATATATATATATATATATATTATTTAAAAGAAACACAGCATGCTAAAAACTTGTCTTGGATTTGCTAGTACTGTATGACATCACACTTGATACTGCACTGGTCCCTTTTCAATACACTACTGAATTTGTTTAAATGTATTAACTCTTATAAACAGACGAAGATACCAACATGGTTTCTTAACCCTTTCACCTTAGTATTCCTCCCTAAAATCATGTTGATAATTTGTAACTCATTTTCCATCAAACAATAATAGGACATTTTTTATGCAGTACAACCAAAAGAATACCAAAAGATATTAATTTCTTAATTAACATACTTCACTTCATAAACAATTTTTATTTTGCTGACACTGTACACATACAGTAACTTTTACTTGGATGTCTGTGCGAACACCGTGCATTTACGCATTTCCACACACTATTTTCAATGGCACAGCACTCATTTTGCAATCATCGTATCGCATCATAGTATATACCACATTGAAGGGCAAAAGTAGAAGAATTTGGAGGAGAAGAGGGGAGGGGGCAATATAACAAAAACATAAGTTTCTGGTCTTGTTACCAGTATTACTAATACATTGCAAAGGAAAAGGAGAGAGAAAGAAGTTCAAAACTTATTTTATAACTCTTCCCAAAACTTACATGTAGATTAAAATACAACAGTGAAAAAAGTCTTGTAAATGTAACAGTGGTTTCATTGCTACTAATTGTACTAATGATGATGAACTAATCACATAAATATATAAAAAAATATGTCAATTTTGTATGTCTCTATATACGTCCATAATTTCACATTTATTTTTAAAGATCCTTCTACTACTACATTGTTTCAGCGTATCCTTCAGTGAGTTCCATAGCTTAACTCCATAAATAGAAATAAACAATTGTTTTTAAGGAAGAACGTGTGAAAACATGTTTAAAATTGTTATTTTGTCTGGTAAAATAATTATTATTTCCTTCACAATTAAATAAACTTTGCATATTTGGTGGCAAAGACCTTCTTTTTGCTCTAAACATTATTATAAGTCTTACGATCAACCAAATCTTTCAGTTTTAAGGCATGCAAATCAATAAATAACTTATTAGTGTGTTCATTACACCTGGTCTTGTAAACTATTCTTATTGCTTTCTTTTGTTAAACATAAATTGGATGGACATTTTATTTAAAGGATTTGTTCAATGGTCGAGCAAGTTTATCTTATATGAAAGAGGACTTCAAAAGAAACAAAATGGTGAAGAAAGCATTAAAAAGATCTTATTCTGTTAAGGAGATATTAAAGGATTAGTTCAGTGGTCAAGCATGTCCATCTTATATGAAAGAGGACTTCAAAAGAAACAAAATGGTGAAGAAAGCATTACAAAATCTTATTCTGTTAAAGAGATATTAAAGGATAAGTTCAGTGGTCAAGCATATCCATCTTATATGAAAGACTTCAAAAAAAACAAAATGGTGCAAAAAGCATTAAAAAATCTTATTCTGTTAAGAAGATATTAAAGGATTAGTTCAGTGGTCAATCATATATGAAAGAGGACTTCAAAAGAAACAAAATGGTGACAGAAAGCGTTCAAAAATTGTATTCCGTTAAGGAGATATTCAAGTTTAAAGTTTGGCATCAATTAGGTAGAAACAACTGAAATCAGACTAGTTGTGACATCATAGCCTCAGATTCCTCAAAGTCTTGATGTATTTTAAAGAAAGTTCATTTCATTTTTTCACTATTTAAATTATTTACTGTATCCTCAAACTTTTTTCAGGTGGTATATTATAAATACCCTTCCTAGATTCAGTTCTACTACTTTTTGACATATCCCATGGTTTTTAAGCCACAAAATCGCAGGACAAAATATGATAGAATACATAAAGACTTTAAGGAATCTGAGGCTATGACATCACAAATTCACAACTCAGTCTGATTTAAGTTGTTTTTACACAAATGATACCAAACTTTAAACTTAAACATCTCCTTAACATAATAAGATTTTGAATGCTTTCTTCACCTTTTTGTTTCTTTTGAAGTACTCTTTTATATAAGATAAACTTGCTTGACCACTGAACAAATCCTTTAAACATATTACCCCAAACTTCAGCACAGTAATTACTATAAGAAAAGATGAAAGAAAATTATTAATGAATAATTTATTTTTGCACCAGATATGTACCATTTATGTTGAACTTCTCAAACATAAGGAAAATTGGAAAAATATTCTTGAGGTAAGTTTTAACTCAAAATTTCTTTATCTTTTATTCATTAAAAATGATCAAGAACTACGGCACTGCGACAGTCAAGAATCACATGTGCCAAGAGGGTCTTAAAAACTAAGGTGAAAAGGTTAAGTTTAAAAACTTAGGCACTTCAAATGAATTTTAAACTTTTGATAACGTATAAAATAATAATACAACATGATGTGCTGAACAAAGATTTTTCTACTAGGCAAAAAGTTTTAAGCAGTTAACTTTACAGAAACATTAAGTTTCCTGCACATTCAAATTTTCAGCATCTTTATGTTAATCATGTTAAATTGTTGTTGTCAGGGGTGTGAAATATAGCAGACTATGACATCAATGATCCCAGATATACACCAGGTCTCATTGGAGTAACTAATGGGGGGCAGGGGGCAGCCACCCCCTAAAAAGGGCCTGGCCTTGGCCCTATAAGAAGGCCGGAGAATAAAATATATCATTATACCTAAATACCACAGGCCCCACTTGCTCCGGGCCCATAGGGCCCTAGCTATGCCACTGCCAGGTCTCCAGATAGAAATGTGTGAAAGGAAAAGAGGGGAAAGAAAGAAGATGGGGAAATTAATCAATTAATTGATATTTCAAATTAATTGATATTTCCTGTCAGGGTTTTGTTATTGTTGTCAATATTCTCGCATAGAGTTTGTTAGACTTTCGTTGGTCCCAGAAATTAAAATGAATTTTTACACATGCGCTGGTTAATTTACTTAGAATACATGGGCCATTCCGTAGTCCGTCATTAATTCACAGACTGTGTGTCTCCCAGGGATCTGCTAGGGTCATTCCGCATAGACTGCGAAATGGCTCATACGTATTTTTGAAAAATGTTCTACCAATGAGATTGCAACCAATAATTTGCAAATCACTGAACACGATTAAATTAAGTTATATAGGCATTTAGTTAAATAGCAAGTTATCTTTTCAAAAACATGTAAAATGTAACAAGGCAGTGTATGAATTACTTCATCAGAATGTCTTACCCAAGTATTTAGAATGTTTGTAAGTTTTCTATTGGCTTTCAGTTGTTCTTCCCTATAAACTGTAGGAAATAATCATAACAATTTTCCCATAGAAAGTTCCTTATATCTACCAAAGTACTACTTAACTGTCATGTAAATTGGTATCATTTCTTTAAAAAAAAAATATTTTCTTGTATATATTTTCAGGCTGTAATTGATTTGAAAAATTGTTTGATTTCAGGACTTAACGAAGGGACTGATCAGATATATTCGAGAGTGCCATGACGACACAACATCCTCACCAGATAAGCAGTATACAGTAGGTCTACTTTAAAAAACAGCAGTCTGCATCATCATGCTATAAAGACAGCAGAGCAAGACCGATCAATGGTTGCAAAATAAGTCATTTGCTGTACAAAGGTTCTAGTGTTAAAAAATTAAGTATTCCAGGTCTGCAAAAGGTGGAATATAGTGTACGAAATTGGGATGTTTTCTCAAGATTTTTTTAGATGACTTGCCAAAGGATATTAGGTTAATTTATTTCCCTGGACATTTTTAAGTTGAACTCCAACGTTGGACAGTTTATAATCTCATGTGCTGTATATTTACTTTGTTTTGTTGGTTTGTAGTGCACTCTTGTGTTTCCGGTCTCTGGCCTATCCAATATAACCTTGTACTCCAAAGTAGCTGTTGTACTAACCAATACTACTTTCATATTCATTTTTAATCGATATACCATATTCGATATAATAGGCGCCCGGGGTGCTTACGAAAAAAGAATTAGATCACTTTTTAGGCCCGAAGTTCTTCCTAATTAATAGTGGCCATGCTCCGAGGTCACGTACAGTGTGATATTTGAATTGCATTGTGTGAAGTGGTTCTGAACTAGCCCCACAATACCCAATACAAAAAAATCGTGAGTGTCAGAAGCAAATAAGCAAGTGATGTTTAACAAAACTTACTTTATAAGTCTTCAAATTAATCAAATTAATTTATGTCATCAGTCAAACATGTTGGGTGGGTGCTTATTATTGCAGGGGCGCTTATTATAGCAGGGGTGCTTATTATTGCAAGGGCGCTTATTATTGCAGGGGTGCTTATTATTGCAGGGGCGCTTATTATAGCAGGGGTGCTTATTATTGCAGGGGCGCTTATTATTGCAGGGGTGCTTATTATTGCAAGGTCGCTTAATACGTTGAATAACAATAAGTCGTTGATGCTTATTAAGGTATATTACATGTGGTAAGTTTAGGTTAACGAAAAACAAATTTTAAGCAACAAAACAAATATTTGGTGCTTCAGCTATATGGATATTGTATTACTTCGTTTATTTGCTCACTTTTAATGTTTTTGGGGGGGTTTTTTCTTCAGAATTTCACACACATTTCATTGAATCTGGGTATACTGTACAGTATTCCATAGATTATAATTCTGAATTTTTTAATTCACATTTTTCATCCTTCCTAGTTTTGTTTTACTCCTAAGAAAATACTCATTTGAGTCCCACTTAACATATTCTGCACTCTTTTAATTCTTATCATGATTAGTGTGCTTATATTATAGAAATGATCTTTTGCAACATTTTTTTTGGCCTTTTATTAATATTTAGGATTTGTGTCAAATTGCATGCTACAATTTCATTTAAAATCATCTGTATTGTGGTATGCTAGTATGCCTTTTTCAAGTTTTTTTTTATTATCATTATTATTATTATTATACCGAATATTATAGTGCTAAAATTCATGAAAAACATGCTCATTAAGCACTGTACATGAAATAAAATATAAATTAATATAATTAGAAGTTATAGTCCATATGCTAGCTCAAATAGATATGTTTTTAATAAAGATTTAAAAGTATCTAAATCTGAACAGTCTCGGATATCACTTGGAAGGTTGTTCCAGAGTGCTGATGCTATTGTTCTAAAAGATTTGTCACCATATTAAACTGACAGTTTTTGTTCGTGGTACCACGAGACTTGAAGATCTACATGACCTGAGTGCACGCGCTGGAGTATACTAAGTATTATACTTTTGTACCCTTTTAATTGCAGAAATTCAATGTGCATTTTGCTTGGAGAGATGCTGCTTGGTGCCAATCGAACACAGTTGATGTTGAATATTGTTAATGTTGTATAATAATTTTAATTTTATTTACAATGTTGTATAATGATTTTAATTTTTTTTACATGTGGGGCAGGGTGGAATGGCATGTGGTGGGGTGTCATCTGGATTGCAGCTGTAATGGCATGTGGTTGTAGAATGACATACAGTATCTGCTTTTCAGGTGTGGTTGCATGGAGTATAATAATGATAATAATAATATAATAATGAATAATAATGTATACTTGATAAAGCGCCGGTATGGCGCTTTGCAAAAAACAAGCCAGTAAAACAGTTCAAACTCATTCCAGGCTGGAATAAACATAACAGTACAACATTTACAAGAAAGTTTTTTAAAAAGGAAAGTTTTTAAACCAGTTTTGAAACAGTCCAGGTACCTAGCGGATCTAACAGTTTGTGGGAGACCATTCCACAATTACACGTATAGGAGTGCGATGACATCCGATGAACGGATTTGTATCATTTGCAATGTCTAGTTTGTCATACGTTAAGCAATATTGTTTCGCATAATTTTGCTTTAATGTTATTGTACAGTTTTCATGTTGCTCGACTTTGCTTGACACTTATTTTCTTAAATTGGAAATCGTTTTACAATCCAGGATGTAGTTCTAGGAATGTGTAGGGGTTGTGGGAGGGTACAGGTTGGAAAGGGGGCTTAATGACATTCTTTCATTGGCATTGGCAAGTTACGGCCTCTCCTTTCTTTGTTGTTTAATTGATAGAACTAAATGAGGTGCTATAGTTATAAAGACTGTTAGCTTTTACATGCTTTCGGAGTTACTACATGGGTGAGGTAACCTTGAGCTTTTTTGTTTTGTTTTAAAATAAATGGGAAAACTCAAAGATATTTTTAAGCTTGTAGTAAAATGTGAAAATTAACAAAGCAATTAAAAATGTTGGTGCATCTTTTAGTAATTTGAAATCATCTACCCCTGCTACCCTATTTCTGTATATACTTCCTTCTTTAAGCAAATTCTCTATACTAGCTTTGAATATCCGAGCATACTGTCCTTCCGACAGTTCTTATTTACTCTTAAACTGCTTAGATAATTACAACATTAGTTTTATGGCAATAAAGTTTCATAGCAAAAAAAAACTTCACATGCAAAAATTTTAAATGGCAGTGAAAGCTAAAAATGGTCAAGCCCCGTTATTTCCATCTTGGTTTTCCTGAAAACCAGGGACGTAGCGAAGGCGGGTGGGTATGGCGGAGGGGGGAGGGGGGGAGGGGGAGGCCTTAGGCCATAAACCTAAATCCCTTCTCATCGTGACTAGGGGCCTAACGCTGGGCAGCAGCTACAGTAAAATGACAAAATATGTTTATGTTTCTAGAGAAATCTTAATGTAGCATTAAATTTCTAGAAGGATTTTTGCTTTTGCTTTTCTAATTTTGGTTTTTATTCTGTTGTATTTATGTATTTTACTATTTTCCTTTTCACTTTTGTATCTTTTAAGTAGAAACTCTAGAAGCCAAAATTGTTTAAAAAAGAGAAATAACAGGGGTCAAATTTTAAATTTGTCACCACTGTTCCACAGAACATAGCTTTCTCAAAAAACACTGTTACGGATCAAATTTTACTGTTCCAACATTTGCTTTAAATTTGACTTATTATACACCTTTTTTGTCATAATATACCTGTAAGAGAAACAAGAACTTAATAATAGTCATAAGGCTGCTGCGCACGTGTCAAAAATCTAAACTCAGTAAGGGTGTAACACGTATCATATCGAATGTACAGGGTAAATAGATAACTGAACTAATGATAGTTGCCTTAGTTAACACATGCAAACACAGTATCAGGGATGTGGGTGAAACAAATTCTTTTGAAGATTATGAATATGTAGCACCATTTATTACATCTTCGGCAAATGGTGTGGATGGGGTAAGGGAGGGGAGTGGGTAAGGGGGGAGGGGTAATGAAGGGGAGGGGTAAGGGAGGGGAGGGTTATGGAGGGAGGGGTAAGGGAGGGGAGGTAAGGAGGGGTTAATTTGACCAAACCACGTGCTAGAAAATATATTTTCCCAACAAGATACAAACAAAAGGCATTGGGGAGAAAAATGAATTTATGGGGATGTTTGAACATAAAAATATGCTTCTAACAAAAGTTATGAGCTGTTTTGTATCAATTACAAAGTGTGGGTCAATGGGTAATCCTAACATCTTCCGGCCAAGAAGTTATACAAGTGACACGGTCAATTTGACCACACCATGTGGTGGGAACTTACATAATTTCAATTTGTCAAAAATTAAAAAGACAAATTGGGGTCAAACACAAAGTTCATCTCAATGAGGTCTTCCATCCCACATTAATTTCTCGGAATTATCACACATGCATAGCTTTTTTTCTAGTTATCTATTCTACATGTGGAGCACTTTTCAAGCAAGCATTAACATCCCCTGACAGATATATCCCCTGTTAGTAAATAAATCCCCAATTAAGCTTAGCCCAGGGTCCTGGGAGCTGTTATTTTGACAGTTCCATGGTAAACCTTAGAAGAAAACTGCCCAGGGAAATTGTCCCCAGGTAGTATGTACTGAAATGCTTTCCACGTGGAACGTGCACTGACATACTTTTAGAACTGTGAACGTTTAGGGATTTTGGTAAATGTGTACATGCAAAAAAAACGAGAGTGTATCATATACACGCACTTAGTACAGCGCTTAGTATCTACAGTAAAAATAATCATTTTTATGGAAAATGTGCATGGAAATTTGGGTAAAAAGAACAGAAAAAGTCCCTTCAATGTCATTTAATCTTAACATCGCATAACTATTTTTGCTGTACTCGCTAGAATTTTCAGTAGAAATCTTGGATAATGCGCTACTTGGCGCCTCGCCGAAACAATTTCAAAACTACGCCACCACCCTGAAAATCAGCCCTCTCATAAAATGGTTGCAATCTTTATGAAGCATGCAGAATTTCAGGTCTGCTGAAACCTTTTAGTTTGTAAAATGAGTCTTGACAGAGTGAGATCAAAACCTAACGTTATTTTATTGTTAGTTTCAGCAGTTCATGTATGATCGATTGCGCCGGTAAATGCGGGAAAAGAAAGGTTGTTCATACTTAAAAGCAGAGAACGCGTTAACGACAAATTTGTCATATATTACGCTATGGCTGAAATTTGTTACGACTCAAATTGTATCTGCGTCGTAAGATTTAGATACAGCATGTGAAATTTTACGCCAGTTTTTTATTAACTTAAATGAAAATCATGAACATCTTACCTCTCTCATGGGATTGAAAGTTTGATTTCACACAGAAATAATTTTGAATTACTCATAAATAAAATGACACAACAACGAGATTAACGGCTGAATGATTCAACATGCCTGTACCAGTACTGTACATAGCTAGTACACAGACCCTATACATGATGTAAATACACTACACTTATGTGAAAGTTTTGATGTTGTTTTGAATGCAGGCTGTCAATTGTCAATGATATCATTAGCCAGGATTCTACTTTCCCCATGTATTGTGTTGATCGTGTATCTGGAAGTGATCACAATCTGCAAGTCAAGTTACTATACGGTACAAAAGTAGGCGTGTTCGAGATCTGAATAGTAGTATGTCATTGTTGACAATTAGTCAAAGTTCACCTATTGAAATTTGGATATGATAAACAGCAGTATTTTTTGTATTTTATTTTGGATTGTTAACACAACTTTCATGATTCAACAATCAACATTATACAAGGATTGGATTGAACTTTTTCTTAATATTTTTTTATGATAATAATAGTCAGAATTTTAATGTTTTTGGTATCTTAAGTGCAATTTTCATTCACTTTAACGGGGCAGGCCTGACACAAGTGTGTGTGTTAACAATACTTGCAAGCTTTGCTAGCGCGCAGTGCCATGTACATTACGCAGTAGCCTGTACATACGACAGCAAATAAACAAAAACGTGCGCATAATTAATGGGGATCCTCATTTTCAAGTTACAGTAGGTTTTAGGATTTGGTTTTAGGAAAATTAGGATTAGGATTAGGTTTTAGGAAAATTAGGATTAGGTTTTAGAAAAATTAGAATTAGGTTTTAGGAAAATTAGGATTAGGTTTTAGGAAAATTAGGATTAGGTTTTAGGAAAATTAGGATTAGGTTTCAGGAAAATTAGGATTAGGTTTTTAGGATTATATTTTTTCTTTTTTGGAGGGGGGATTTTGACATTGTTGACAGTGTTAAAATTCCTCTGTGCACCGTTTTGCAGCTTTTTTTCTTTAGTTTCATTAAAACCGACTGTGATTTTTATCCTTTTTTAACGAAATTTGGCACGAACTGGTATCAATTTGAAATTATTTTGGAATATTGGGAAGATAAACAGTAAAATTGCTGAAGGTGATAATTTTTTCAAAATGACTAGGCCTAGCCTAATATAGTAGGCCTAATAGGCAAGATATTCTTGAAACCTAAAATTTTATCGCAATGAAATAAAAACCTGTTTTTTGTCCCCAAATTTCTAGATTATTGACTCAAATTAATGTTTTAAGATTTTTCAATCTTTCCTTTATAAATCCTGAAAGTTTCAAGAATATTGGTCACCAAGGCCTAGTAGTAGTCAGGGGCGGATCTAGGAAAATCATGAGGGGGTTCAGGTTATTATTGAAATGAAAAATGTTGGAACAAGGGCGGAGCCAGGATAAATTATCAGGGGGACCAAGCCAAAAAAGTGTTTTATGAACAGTTTTGTCATGATTAATGGAACATATTGGGACAAGGATGCAGTCTTATAAGCAGGCAGCAGGGGAAACATACTCCCTGAAAGGTATCTTTCACCTTCCCTATTCATGTTTTTTTTCGATTGAGAAAATTGGAAAATTATTAACAAAAAATTGGAAGACAAATTTGGCAAAATCATTCAAAATTTGTCAAAATTTTACAATAATTCAAGAAAATTGACTGAAAAAACGAAGAAAAATTGCCCCCAAAATGAAGAAAATTGACCGAAAATTAAACCATAAAAGAAATTTTTCAAATATTGAAGTGATTTTCAAACATAGAATGAAATTTCCCAAAAATTGAAGTAATTTACTGAAAAAAAAAAAATGTCCCAAAAGAAGGGAAATTTTCCAAAAATTGCACGAGAATTAAGGAAATTTCCCAAACATTAATTTGGTCAGAAACATTAATGAAAATTCCCGAATATTCAATTAACCAAAAATTGAAGAAAAATTGTCCCAAAATGAAGAAAATTTTCCAAATACTGCATGAGAATTAAGGAAATTGCCAAAAATTGAAAGAAAAACAAACAAATATTGAAGGAAATTCCTTAAAAATTCAAGAGAATTGGTCAAAAATCGAAGAAAATATTCCCAATGCATTTGAAGGAAATTTAGCCAACCAAAAATCGAAGAAAATCGGAGAAAAAATTGCCCGAAAATAAAAATAATTTTCCGAAAATTGCACAGGGAATTAAGGACATTTTTCAGATTAAAAGAGATTTTCAAAAAATTTCTAAAAAATTAAAGGAAGTTTGATTACAAGGTGAGGGTTCTGCTTATAATAATTACAATTTACAATTTTCTGATTAATGGACTGACGGAGTTATTCAAGTCCTATGCAGCTACATGATACATTTCATTTTAACTGAGTTACGATGCTCCACAACGTTTTCCAGCATGACTACCAATCTTTTGAATATTCAAATTTGCACTCCAACAATTCCTCAACTCCTTTTTTGTTTAATTCAGCTAAAAAGTGTGAAAATATATTTCTTTAATGTACTTTACACCCCCAGACAAGAAGAATCATTGCACCAAAGTGGGTGGTCAAAACATGTACATTGACGCACCCCCTCAGTCACTTACACGTAGGTGACTGACATTATTTGTGAAATGACTTGCCCCAAATCAATTACATTTGTATAAAGTCAATGGATCTCAAGGAAATTGACCCACCACAGAGTCACTTTGGTGACTGACAATTTCGTATAATGACACACATGAGAGTCACTATTTCATGTCAATGACTCACCTTTGATTCTCATTCTCATTGCTGGGGGTAGTAGGTGTGAGTCATACAACTGACAAGTGTATAACACCAAAATCAGATGATTCTTGACACATTTTCTTGACACATTTTCTGTGTCCCTTCTTCATACTCTACAGTGTTAAGTTTGTACTGAGGATGTCAAAGTTCAGAATGATAGTCATGTGACTACCGCCTGATAATAATTGCAATGGCGCATTTGCTATTTCTACGTGGGGTCCATTTGAGATTTTCGTCAGGTCATGGAAATACAAGTAGAAGAATACCTTGAATTATGCAACTACTTATCGTTCACTTTCGTTGAAAAAAGCTTGTTAAAAAAACTCTAAAAACAGAAAAAGGTTGAATACTTTTTTGTTTTGCTGATTTTAAAGACAACACATAGATACCGCACACACCTGTTAGTACAATGAAGAAGCCCTGAGTACAAATACGCAGGCATGACACTCGACAAAAGTTTTGAAACATGGCGTCCAACGAATTATCGGTAGAAAATACCCAACTAAAATTCTGCAGATAAAAGTTGCTGATTAAAAACCAACTCACAGTAGAGGTGAAAACCCATCACACTGTGCAGAAAGAATGCAAGTTTATCGTATTTCGGAAAATATGGGTTGCTTAAGTGTGAGTCTAATCAGAAACACGGTATCTGCAACAACATACATACACAGATCAAATGTCCCAGTGATAACGTACATGTACGTGGGTTGTGACAATAACTAATGTTAGGCCTAGCCTACTCCAAAAATGTATTGGAGTAATGAAAATTGTTCAAATTTGTTTTCCCCTCTCTAGATCGGCCCCTGGTACTAGTGGTAGTCGCCATAGTACTAAAAATGTTGAAATTAATTCCTATGCCTAATGCTAGTCTTATAACGTTAGCGATTTACCGCTAGGCCTATAGTCAGATAACATCTGACTGTAGTATACGCTATAGCTACTACATGGCTGCTATACAGTCAGAAAATGCTATATACCTTATAACGTTGAAACTGCTGCCTTGGCTTATCATAGAAGCGTAGATGAATTTCGTCTATGCGCTAGAAAAACTAGGCCTTTCTGCAGGTCAACTTGTGACAATGCCTTTTATTGTCAAGGATCACTTTTACGTAATACAAAATAAATAAATCTATGCAATGATACTATAATGAGACGTCACTTACGTTTTGTGCGTGAGTTTATTATTAAAGAAAACTGTGAAAAGTTGTCTTTTGTATAAGAGCCTTCGCTACTGACTGAAGTTTCAAACAGCACCTTAGATGGATGTATTTACTTATTTGAAAAGTCAACGTGTGCATAGCATTAAATCGAACACTGTGTGAATTTACTAAGGAACATTTTCAGAATAGCAGTGCCAGTGCTCTTGGGTGATATAGAGGTCCTCCACTGAACAGTGCTTTCTTAATCAACAATCTTCCAGATTAAATTTCACTGTTCCAGCATTTTCGTCAATAAAAAAAGCAAATTCCTTGTTTTCAATTGAACTAAATATACACCATTTTGTCATAAGATATACTTGTATAAAGAAAATCAAATAAATAATAGTCAGAAGGCTGCTGCGCACTTGTTAAAACTCTTAAACCAAGTAAGGCTGTGACACGTATCGTATACGCGGTAAATACATAACAGAACCCATAATAGTTGCGTTCACACACAAATACAGTATCGGTGATATGAGTAAGACATAACAAATTGTTTTGAAGATTATTAATATGTAGTACAAATTATTACGTCTTTGGCAAATGGCGTGGGAGGAGGGGGAAAGGGGGCCTCAGCTTGACCATACTACGTGCTGGAAAACATATTTTCCCAACAAACAAAAACTTAAAGGCAGTAGGGAGAAAAAAATATATGCTTCTAACAAAAGTTATGAGCTGTTTTGTAAAAATTATAATGTGTGGGTCAATGGGTTATAATGTGTGGGTCAATGGGTTATAATGTGTGGGTCAATGGGTAAACCTAAACTCTTCCTGCCAATTATCAACGTTATACGAGTGACACGGTCAATGGGAAATCATATTTTGTCAAAACACAAAAACAAATGGGTCCACGCACAAAGTTAGAAGAACAAACCTTCGAAAATCCCATCTTCCACGTACCTCACTCATACTCAACAATTCTGAATTTCCTATCACGCGAGGATAAAGCTAGTAATCCATATACATTGAAAGAAAATGGGGTTTTCCACCTGCACTAGCGCTGCAGACCTGGGCCTACGCAAATTATATTCTGCGCAAGTCAGTCCATTATTTTGCAATTGGGCCACCCGTCACAAAAAAGGTTTTTCTCAATGAAACTTCTTTCAGTCACGTCCGTTTTTTTACCATAAAAGGCCAACACAATGCTCTCACCCTACATGTATAACTGGTCCCACTGCACAAGTGTACTAAACATGCAGTGTACTGTACATCTCATACGTAGTATTGTGTATATACAATGCATTATTAAGGCCTTGACCATTCATCATGTGCACATCTTCAGAGCTTGCAAAATTTGCCATGTTCAATCGATCACAGAAATTTTAAAACTTATAAAACTTGTGGTTCTACACAGCCCTCTCAAGGAAATTTTGCTGTAACAAAATGAAGCTGGAACTCTATTTTTACCAATCATTATTGACTGAAGGTATTTTTAAAACATTCTGAAAGGTATTTCATGCTGTGTGAATCATTGAACTTGGGCCTATGAGTGACCAAGTGTTAGAACTAGTGTATACATCGTGAGTTTTGAACTTAGTTTTGAATAACCAAGTAATAACTGACTTGTGTGCTTGCCAAATACCAAAATTTACTTAAAATTTGTTAGAATAAGTTGTTTTTAGTATGAAATATTAAGAAAAGAAGACAAAAAACATGATTTTTTGACATTTATTCACTTAATTTTTCTTTAAAAAACCCGAAAAAGATAGATTTTTCAACAGTTTTATCACTCCCAAAATTTCTGATTGTAGGTACAAATCCTTGTTGTCGGGACTGCACAATACCGGGATACCAGGACTTACGTGACTGACTACCGGGATCCGAAACAACGCTATCAATTGCGCCTGCAAATGCCGGAAAAGAAAGGTTTTTCATACTTAAAAAATATTTCTTACGAGGGTTCTTTACTTGTAGGACATGTTTTATGAGCAGAAAACAATATATTTCAAGATGTTGATGCTATATGTTTGAGAAAAAACACTGTTCCACAGAACAGTGATATTTAAAAATTCACTGTTCCTGCTTAAAAAGCACTGTTCTCGGAACAGCTGGAATTTCGACCTGTAATACGCACACTAATTGTGTACACGTTTCCTAAAGTGAGGGATTTGCAAAGTAATCAGAATGTCATTTCTTCTGTAATTTAGATGGGGGGTTTTTTGCATACAAACTGTTCATCATTTCATTTGTAACTTAGTAAGATACTTTAAAGTTTGAAGAAGCTAATGAAATCAAAATCATAGTTCGTAAGTACTTTTGTCAGTTTTGATGATTATGTTATTTGTTGTTGTCTCACTGATTTTCAACGTTACGAGTGTATTGTGCATTGTATCACTCAGCAGTATGCAAGTACTGTATTGCCTTGCAAGTAGTGCCCTATTCGTTACTAAGGTATTTATTTAGGCCTAGGCCTCACAACAGTTAGCCTACTATAGTCAGATGACATATTACTGTGTACTGTAGCCATATGCATCGGCTGTACAGTCAGAAGTCGTTGTGCAAATTACAATGTGGAAAACATTGACATTGATTCAACATAATAACATAACCAAATATTGACGACGCACGGCTTTAAATAAGCCTTTCATTTAATCTGTGGCTGTTGCCTTTTGTCATTAAAAGTTCGAAAATTTGTCCTACTATGTAAAAATACCATGAACGTACTAAAAAAAGACTTAATCTTAATGGGCACCTACGTTTTAAACCTCAATCGCTCTTGTAAATTGGTTAAAATATGAAAATATTTCACTGATCCTTCTCCGCTTTGGTTCACTGTGCAAAGCGTTAAAGTGTCTGTACCTTATTAATTGAAAACACTGCAAACGTCCAAGCTTGAAAAGAATCTGCGGGCGTACACCACTAAATCGAACAACTAGCGTGCGTACCAATAATAACAAAGCTTGGATGTTAAAAGTATGAACAAGGTCTGACAACAATACGTAACATATACCACATGCAGGGTTCTAGTTAGACAAGTTTAAGTGCTGGGCTCCAGTGACAATCAGTTTCCTACCCAGGGTGTCCTCCTAGACCCATCTCCCATAAAGAACTGTTCAAATTTAGTCCACTTCTATTGCCAAATTGTCAACGAAAAAGATGTTTTTTCATAATCGGAATGCTAAACGGGGATTTCTTCATGGGTATTCAACTGTCAAAGCCCAACAGATTGTGTTGTTACCCAGTTCCGAAAATACAACCCAGGTATGGATTTTCATAGTATTACCAATTACAGACTGTTTCTGTTTCAGAATTGTATGTTAAAAAGAACAAATCTTAACTTACAAGAATTATAAAGTGTATGTTTATTTTCTATTCCACACGATACAATAAAACAATCACAATAAAACAGCGATGTGGCTACATGTAGTAACATATGTACGCTAGTAGTACTACATGTACTAGTAGCAAAACTTAACTCTCTAAACTTAGCTGTAAAAAAAATATATATCCAAACCAGTGCACAAGCAGTGTATGTAGTATGCTGTAGAAAAAATATATTGCGGTTGTACATTACCAAACTGTTTTGAAAGCGTGTCTATTTGCTGAAAATAATTGTACCACCTATTATAAACCAATCACATGTTGTGCTTAAATGAAATAGGGTGCACGTAACAGAATCGTGGAATCAGTCAGTGATTCCCAGCATAGCGTTAATGAGGTGGAATCGTGTATTAATATTCAATAATACCAAGTGACCCGTCCGTGAAATTGAAAGAAAGTGCACATATTATTATTTTACTGTATTTTATGAAGACAGGTAAATAAAAGAGACAAGAAACATTTGTATTCTGTTTTTTATTCACAAAAACAAAGGTACGATTGAAAAACAAAAATATCACAAGATTTTACAAGGTACACTGTTAGATTTTAACACATATACTTACTTCCGAGGAAAATATTAATAATGCTTTGTCGATACGTCGAATACCAGGCCGATAATGCAGGTCAGGTAACCGGTCTAATTTTGACAAAACAGTTATTGTCTTTATTTCATTTTTATTTAATAGATAAAGATTACCATTCCCCCCTTCCTCCTTCCTTTCCCTCTCCTTCCTCCCCTTTGCGTAAAAGTGTCCGCAAATTCCGCCACAAATTAGCACCTTTCACAGTAATTAAGGTGCACTTTTTAATTTTCAAAAAGGGCACTTTATTCCTTTTTTGTGTGGGGCATGTTCACTGTGCCCTCCCCGCTCCTACATTTATGTATTAAGCATCATGACATGGACATGAAATTCATTAAAACAAATACGCAAGTACTGTCTGTAGAACGATTATTGACTAATCTAGACTTTCTTTTAGCTGTATAGGCCTAAATTCTTTTCCCAAATATTTTTGGCCATTTTGCCACATATTTTAATTCGTTCAATGATATATTATTGCATATCAAACATGCTCCTCCATCGTGTAATATGTGATGTAAACTTTTTCTCCACTGTTGTCTTGTTGTCTCTCAAGATAGATTGTAATTCAGAATTGTTAATATCTGAAAACTAACACTCATCAGCGTAATCTGGCCTGAGCTGTGCGTTCTGCATTGTGTAGGCCTACACCCATCGCAAGTCTAACCGACAAAGTTGTCAAGGTAAACGATTAGCTCCGAAAATCATTTAATTTCATTCTTCTTTGTTATACATGAGATACAAATTTATTTAGTATTAGGTCTAGTACAGTAGTAGGCCTAGTGGTAAGTTTACAATATTATTGTCATCAAATTGGTAGCTCGTCAGTACTATTTTGAATGGTTTTGCCATCATTATTTGTAAGTGTTGGTCGTAACTATAAACCTTCGTGTCCTCTTGAAAGATTTTTGCCGTCTCAACCGATTCAGGTCAAAATGATAATTGCAATCGAAGTTTGTGAAAGGTTGTCTCACTCTGTATTGCAAGTACTATACTAAGTTAGTAAGTAGGCCTAGTGTGTAGCGTAGTAGTAGTACTAAGGCATGCCTAGCTAACGACCTTCAGCGTTACGCCGTTAGGATTTTTCCATATTTCTGAATCTGAAACGGTTAAGTCGGCAAAAATCCTTCAAGAGGACATGAACGCCAACCGAGCGTAAAAAGTATGAGTAAAAAATAATATAAAGAAAACTAGTTAGCAATACAGGTGTTAGTAAGTTTAGCTTTGAAACAATTGAGACTTAGTGCATGAACAATGTCTGACGGTAAAGCATTCCAATCCTTTAGTGTGTGAGGGAAGAAAGAGTGTTTATATACATTCTTTTTAGCATAGGGAACCTGGAAATTAAGGTCATGATTATTTCTTGTATTAGTTCTAACGGTGGGGATAAGTTCATCTTTATTGATGGCGACAAGATTGTTATTGATTTTATATAGCATATGTAGCCGGGTGTTGTATCGTCTTGTTTTAAGCAGGGGCCAATCTAATTTATAAAGCATGTTTTTACACTAGATTTATAAGAGTAGTCTGCCATACAGAACCTGGCTGCTCTCCTTTGAATAGATTCAAGTTTATCCACATCGCACTGGTGATGGGGTCCCAGACTGCAGATGCGTACTCAAGTACTGGCCTGACTAGAGCTTTATAAGCAGTGGATTTAACGTCGGTGGGACAGTTTGAGAGGTTACGTTTTAAAAGGCCAAGTATAGAGTTAGCTTTCTTGGTTATGTTATGTATATGTTTATCCCATCTAAGTTTATTATCAATTTCAACACCTAGGTATGGGTGGGAGTTGACATGTTTTAGTGGCTGGTTGCATAAGGTATAAACAGGTGATTTAAAGCATTTCTTAGAGGAAATTGACAAGATGTAGCATTTGGAGGGGTTGAAATTCATTTGCCATTTGTTTTGCCATTGTTCAAGTTTATTAAGATCATCTTGGAGGATTTGTTGGTCAGAGGGTTATCAATTGTTCTGTACACAAGGCAGTCATCAGCAAACAGTCTGACTGTGCTGTTTATATTATCAGGGATGTCATTTATATATAAGAGGAAAAGTAAAGGACCCAAGACAGTACCTTGTGGTACACGGATAAAACCTGTTTAGAATCAGAGATTTCACCATCGCAAACAACACGCTGGATGCGGTTGTTGAGGAATGATGCAAACCAGGCCAGAAGATTTCCATCAATGCCATAGGCAGAAAGTTTGGATAACAAGCGCTGGTGGGGACTTTATCAAAGGCTTTTGAGAAGTCAAGAATAGCCATAGAGACGTTACTGTTTTGGTCAATTTGTTTAGAGATATCATTTATTGTTAAGAGGAGTTGTGTTTCAGTCGATCTTTTTGCACGGAAGCCATGTTGTAAATCAGTTAAGATATTATGCTCATCAAGGAATTTCATCACATGTGAGTGGATTATATGCTCAAGGATTTTACTACAAACGCAGGTGAGGGAAATAGGTCTATAATTAGCTGGGTTTGTTTATCACCTTTTTAAAAACACTACATATGTTTGCTTCTTTCCACTTGTTAGGGATAGTACCATTATCGACAGAGGTTTGAAAGAGATCAGTTAGAATTTCATAGAGGTCATCAGCATGTGCTTTTAGAAACCATGGTGGTATTTGGTCAGGACCTGAGGCTTTGTTGGGGTCTAGGTTATGCAGTTGCTTTTGACACCTTCTGGGGTAATTATAAGTTGGTTTATTTTGCTGTTGGTAAGTGGTTTGGTTACAGGAATTTGGGAGGTGTTTTCTACTGTGAAAGCACTGAAAAACTGGTCATTTAGAATGTTAGCTTTAGTTTTACTGTCACTGCAGAGTTTACCGTTATTTAGTAGATCAGACACACCTACAGAGTTACTTCTTAATCTTTTGATATAGGACCAAAATGCCTTTGGGTTTTCAAGTTAAGTGAGTTTTTAAGTTTATCACAGATGAAGGTGTTTCTAGCTTCTTTGAGGTTTTTATGGACAGCCTTTCTAAAGCTTTTATAGGTAGTCCAGTCATTGGCTTGTTGATTAGTCTTAGCTTTTTAAACAGTTTATGTTTTTCCTGCAGAGACGGCGTTGGATCTGGGTAAACCAGGGCAGATTTAGTTTGGTTGAGGTGAATTTGTGAGGCGTGTTTTTATCAATAATCAATTTAATTTCTTGTTCAAAGAAATTCCATTTTTCATCAACATCAATGGAGGAATTAAATTGAGTATAATATTGCAGTTTAAATTTGGTCAGGTCTTCTTTTATTCGTTTTATGTTAGCTTTTTCTTTAAATAGATTTTACGTTTAGGTAACTTTTTACGAGGAGGGGAGATATTTAGGGTCAATTCAACAATATCATGGTCACTTATACCGGGAATGACATTAGCTGAGGTAACAGCTGGTGAATTGTTAGTAAAAACAAGATCAAGGATGTTGTTATCTCTGGTGGGTGACTGCACCATTTGAGTGAGATTGAATGAATTGGTCACTTCAAGAAGAATTTTGGCTGCTTGGAGGAAGCGTTAGTTCCTGAAATAATGTTTTGACTCCAGTCAATATTAGGTTGGTTGAAATCACCAGCAAGGATAACATTGTTTTTGTCAGCATTTTTACCAAGCTTTTGGAGGGATTTTTCAACTCAAGTAGGCTAGTGAGATCATTGTGACTGGGTCTGTAAAATGTTCCTATATACATGCTCTTTTCCTTAGGAAATTGGAATTTGGTCCAGATAATTTCACAGTCAGAGTCTAATTTAGTGAGCTCAGTGAAAACCAGGTCATTTTTATTGCCTGTAGTACACCACCATAAGTATTTGAATTTCTATCTTTGCGAACAACTGTATAGTTGTCCGGGAAAATTTCAGCGCTGGTAATTTGAATTAAGCCAGGTTTCAGTGCCAATAATGACATCTGGGTCTTTTTCTTTGATAAGACTTTCCACGGAGGCCGTCTTGTTTGAACACTCTGAAAGTTGATAACAAGAAGTTTTAGAACCTTCCTTTTTTCCCTTTTGGGATTTGTTTTCAATTTGACATCGGGATGGTGGTTGAATCCCGAGTCAAGGCCAGAAGAATAATTTTGAAGTGGCTCATATGAGTTAGTACAGTTGATGGAATTGTTAGTTGAGAAGAAAGAATCAGAGAAGTTCATGAAGTCACAAGTGTCACACACCCAGGTACAGCTAGAATGCATGAGATCGCTGTATTTTGAGTCGTCAATGCTACAGCACTTAGTGTGGATCCATAGATCACAATTGTCACACTGTACTGCTTTTTCGGATCTCCTACACTGGAGTCCACACAGGCCACAAGGTGCCAAACATTCCAAACAAAACCAATCATCAGATGATGATGCAAGAGTATTGTAAGCTGCATTACTAATGCCTGCACACTTACTATGAACCCATGAGTCACAATCATCACAACAAATACCTTTCTGGTTATTTTTAACAGATTTGTTGCATTGTTTGCAAGGATATTTTGGGGAGGGTCCAGGATTGCTTTCAATATCACCAGAAAGGGTAAGGAGTAAAAGGAGTAATTTTCTCCTGCGTGAGTTGAATTTTGTCAATTTCCAACTTGATTTGTACGAATGTAATTGCCCATCGATACAAAGATAAGTTGCAAGTGAGTGATTTGAATAATCACTAGAGCCAAACAAAACATGGTAACCAGTTCCTGGGGCGTTTAGAGGCAAATTTGATGCCTGGGATGAATGAGGTTGCGACTGAGCATCCAGCATAAGTAAAATAATAAAATACATTGAGGCCTAACGTTATGCCTGCGCTAACGTTAGGCCTATGTCAAAACAGTGACGGACAAGCGGACAAGACCAGGGGCCTAACGTTACGTTAGTGTTAATAATTACAGTTAAGTTAGCGTGTAGCGTTAGGTCTCTGTAGTCTGGCCTAACGTTACACACAAAGCCAAGGCAAGGGTAAGAAAAATTCATCGATCAAGAAAGTGAAGTCTAAACTGAAAAAACAAAAATTCATTTCATCAGCTGAGAAACAGTTTTATTCAAATATCAATGAAAGGCTAAACATACATTCGTTGGATATGAGACGTTTTACCAGTCAGCCAGTTCCGTATATAATTTGGTCGACCATTTTTAACAGCGAACATTTTTGAGGGCGCTAGGCAATAAAATGGACATGGCCCGGAACAAATATTAGAATATATTGGGAATAAATAATATTTAATTTCCACTGTCACGGGGTGTATGGTGGTCCCAACAGTAGCGTCGCTAAACGGGAGGGGAGAACGGATATATATTCGGCGTTTTAGCTTTTCGCGAAGAGTTGTTAGTGAGTGGAATGATTTGCCTGAGTGGATAGTTAGCTCCAATTCTGTTCACAATTTCAAGGTCAACACATTGATAAGTTCTTCAATAATTCTGGGCGTCTTGCCTATGATGCCTATGTTTCCAGGACGAAAGGCTAGTAGCCTGAGATTCCAGACCTAGTAGTGGCAAGTAATTCGTGACTCTCAGCTTTGAAGTGATATCAAAAAGCCCGATTACACCAGTGCTTATCCAGCCTGTTCTTAAACAAATTTAGATTGCATGCTTCCACCTCCTTTGGTAAATTATTCCATAACTTGCAAATCCGATTGGAGAAAAAATTATGTCGAACGCAGGTGAATGAATGTGATTGAAGAATTTTCCTGTTTTTAGAACCTCTTGTTCTAGTATTATTACGAATAGGTAATAAATTTGCAACTCTTGAATCATATATGTGAGACCATCTTATATACCTCAATCACATCACCTCTTGCTCTTCTGTAAGTTAATATGGTAATTTCAGATTATTAAGCCTATCAGGATATGGCAGCCTCGCAAATGTGGAATAACTTTGGTGGCTCTCTTTGAACATTTTCGATCAACTCAATTTTTTTTTCTTTTTTCGATGGGTGCCAGACACACAGTTTGAAAATTCCAGATGAGGTCTTACAAATGCCTTGTACAGTTGGACTAAAGAGGTTTTGTCAAGATATGTGAAAGATCTACGGATGAGTCCAAGTATCATATTTGCCTTGTCTTTAAAAAAAAAAAATTGTGGTGGTGGTGGTGTTAGTTTGGGCTTTTTAGCCCGTAATCTTGTTATGTTATGTTTACGTGCCCTCAAATATAATTTTCTTGTGTGCCCCAAATGAAAAAAAGGCAATAAAAATGTTCACATTGACTTCAATTTCAAACATCTTGCGTTCTTTTTACCTATACCATCCTCAAATTTATAGGTCCTAATTTATTTAATGTTCTATAATGTTTAAATTGAAAAAAGAAAAGCCAAAATTTAATAGGTGTTTAAACAAATTTTGCTTCAGCTTTCACCACTTAATTGCAAAGCAATATACGTGTATATGCAGATGCACTGTTGGCTTGAGCTAGACTTCGTAGTTTTTAAGTTGCGCAGAACTGATGCATCTATCAGCATACCGTATACGGGCTCAATATTTTAAAGAGGGAAAGATAATTTTTACTGAAAAAAAAATGATCTTTTCCTTGCGAAATTTGACGAATTTTCCTTTCATTTTGGGGGGAAAATTGGCGGCAAATTACCAACATAAAATGAAGGTGGCATTTTTCTTTACTCTCCACATTTTTGTGACCTTTTCAGAACTATTTGACTTAAACATCCAATATTCTTCACCCGAATTTTCTTAATTTTCAGAGGAAATTTCTTATGTACCTCATTGTCTGAGTTAATTTTAACGTTAGTAAAAAATTTTTTCTTTCTTTCAGCATTTAAGCCATTTTAGTGCTATATGTTATTTGTCCAAATTATCTTAATATTCCATAAGGATTTGAAATTTCTTTTACGTCGGCCTGTTTAGAAATGGTAACTCAAATGCAGACTGAATTGATTTGAAGCCTACACCCCAGTTTTTTTTTTTTTTTTTTGAGGGGGCAAATTATCTCAATTTTCATGGAAATTGTTTTTCTGCCTAATAAGAAATGGTAACCAAAATGTTTTTAACGTTTCATTTTGAAATTTTCTTCCTTTCATCAATTTAGTTCGGGAACTGTGTTTGATTTTAAGCCACCTAGATCCTACCAGAGCTTCGTCCCACCAGGGGCCCTTTAATGTGCTCCTGGACCCCACACCATTACGCGCACGCTTTGCATGTACCCGCACGCTTCGCATGCACACTGCCGTCTTTTAGCTTCACTTTTATAGTGCCATTCAATTTTTCACCTCTGAACTGTGGGCCCTCCTCTCCCCTAAACGAAAATCTCTGGCGACGCCACTGGGTCTCAATTATGACTGAATGATATGAACTAACGAATCAAAGTGGGTGGGGGAAGGGGATGGGGAGAAGGCGCGCAAAAGGTGTAATAAACACGCTTCATAAATTAAATTGGCCCCTTCTAAACAAGAAGAAAGAACATCAGACTATAGGCCAAGGGCCAGATGCACTCTACGCGCACCACCCCCACAACGCTCCGAACCAATATTTTTCTGAAGCCTTAGGGTACACTGAACACGTTTTCAACTGGTAACAGTCAAAATTTTGGGTCCCACTATTTAAAATGACGGAACAAGACAAAATGGCCGCCAAGTTCAGAAAAATGCAAATAAATAATCATTAAAATTAAATTAGGTACTATGACATTACAATCCCGCCTCATGCATATTAATACATATTTCATATCTGGCACCTTTTGGCAACATTTCCTGTCATCCAAGATGGTGAAAGAAAAAAAAAGGCCGACAAAAGGGTTATATTTAAAGGGTCATTCCATGTCAATTCAACAAGGCCATGACACCCACCATCTCGGGTTTCTTTTAACTGATGAAACTTGGCACATATAGAACATCCCCAAAAGTGTAGCTTTATACCTTTTACCGTTTCTGAGCGGATATCATAGGTCATTCAATGTTAGCCCATTTTGGGCTTACAGTATCTTCTTGGAAATGGTAGTAGTTTAAGGACCAGATTCTTCAAATGGTGCGAATTTCGAAATCCTTACCTCGAGATAACTCTACAGGCCCTCGGGCCTCCGGGTTATCTCTCGGAAAGGATTTCGGAAATTCGCACCATTTGAAGAATTCAGTCCTTAGGTAGAATAGATAGTGTAATTGCATAGCAGCATATGTAGTACTGAAAACCAATGTGCAGACAGATATGTGAGCTTTCAGATTTAAGAAGCCGCCCAACCATCCGACGACGACGACGAGTGAACACACAATTACAATGACGGGGTCGTCACCTGCGTATTCGGTTATGATAGTAACAATGCTATCACGAAACGCTTAATACGACCCAGACGAGAACACAGGTACGACGTACGGACAGACATAACATCGACAACCAAGTCAATGTCCACGGCCTTTGATAACCAGTTGTGGTGTACTGGCGTGTTTACTTAACCCAGGCTTGAACCCAGGGCCTCGTGGTCTGTAGACAGGTACGATAACCGCTACACCACAGTTAGTAGTGGTACCTCTTTTATATAGAGTTTAAAACGGAAGTGCGGTTTCCATTTGCTCAGTATTTTTGCCCTCCTCGACTTTGTCATTTGTACAAATTTTGCGAAATCCTCACTGTGTAAATTGGCCAAATGCTCACCACATGGAATTTCCTTATATAATTCCGGAAGGTGAGGATTTGCGAAATGCTCACGGTGAAGATTTGAAGAACTCGCACCATTTGAAGAACTCGCACCATTTGAAGAACTCGCACCATTTGAAAAACTTGCACCATTTGAAGAACTCACACCATTTGAAAAACTCGCACCATTTGAAGAACTCGCATCATTTAAAAAACTCGCACCATTTGAAGAACTAGCACCATTTGAAGAACTCGCACCATTTGAAGAACTCGCATCATTTGAAGAAGTCGCATCATTTAAGAAACTCGCACCATTTGAAAAACTTGCACCATTTGAAAACTCGCACCATTTTGAAAACTCGCACCATTTGAAGCACTCGCACTATTTGAAGAACTCGCACCATTTGAAAAACTCGCACTATTTGAAAAACTTGCACCATTTGAAGAACTTGCACCATTTCGACGACGACGACGAGTGAACACAGAATTACAATGACGGGGTCGTCGCCTGCGTATTCGGTTGTGATAGTAACAATGCTATCACGAAACGCTTAATACGACCCGGACGAGAACACAGGTACGACGTACGGACAGACATAACATCGACAACCAAGTCAATGTCTACGGCCTTTGGTAACCAGTTGTGGTACACTGGCGTGTCAACCCAACCCAGGCTTGAACCCAGGGCCTCGTGTCGCACCATTTGGAAAACTCGCACCATTTGAAGCACTCGCACCATTTGAAGCACTCGCACCATTTGAAAAACTCGCACCATTTGAAGAACTCGCATCATTTTAAGAACTTGCATCATTTGAAAAACTCGCACCATTTGAAAAACTCGCACCATTTGAAGAACTCGCACCATTTGAAGAACTGAGTTGAAATAAATGTCTATGAAATGAGGAGACATTTTAGAAGTTATTGCAGGCTTAGAGAATATTTCCAACAGCCATTATTTAAACGTGTATTGAGTTTTGAAGAAGTGTATTTGAAGCAGTCGAATTCGTGTTAGTGCATTTTGAGAAGGGACAGATTTAGCCAATTTTTGAGAATTAATTGAATTGTGTGTATAATATGGCTCAACGATTTGTAGATTTAACAAAGTATGGTTGGAGAATGTCGCAGGATACCTGGCAAAATGCTCCGGAAGAAAGCTAAATTTGAACAGATTGTGGAGAGTTCAGCACATGAATGGTGATAGCTAATTTGTTACACAAGAACCAGTTTCTAAATTTAAACTTGTAGACTATGACACAGCGATAATGAGAGTGGTAATTTGATTCCTCGGCTACCAGATAGTTCCAGCGATGAAGCTTATAGTTAGTGACGAAGTGCCAAGTAGCGACGAAGTAGTAAGTTGTAATACCGAAGAACTGTTTTCGCCGCCAGAAATTATGGAAACTTGCAAGTCTGATGATTTATTTTCACCACCAGTAAATCTTGAAACATGTGATATGAATTTTGATGATTTTGCAAAAGTTTTGGGTGGTAATGATTCGTTACCCGAGGCAGATACAGATATGAACGAGCTTGGCAATCAAGAAATATTACTGCTTAATACACCCGAACATGTTCCTTCATTTCTGAAAGTTAAACAACTTTGGTGTGATGACATTGTAACGGAAACTCCTCCACAGACAGGTGGTGCTGCTGCTGCTGATGCTTCTGTTGTTGCTGTTGCTGCGGAGGATGCTGACGCCGATGTCGATGTTGATCCCGAATCAGATGAAGTGCTGGTAGGTGTAGGCAACAACGATGTAACTGACATCACAACGAGAGAACTGGAAGAAGTGGCCGAAACGCTAATGAGCATCGAAGAGGTTGGTGTAAGAGCTTTGCCTCAATATAGAACAAGACAGACACGATATAAGATAAAACTTAATATGAATGTCTTGGAAAAGGTAACTGAAGAGGCTAATAATAAAGTAGGTGGTTTCAATATCTTATTGCCTGTATTGTTATTATTATTTAAAAGGGATTGTAAATCTAACGATAAGGTGGGATCAATAAAGGGAGATTCGCTAGCTTACACTATTTATCTACCCTTTAGTAAGGTCGATCAATTAACTGTTGACCGGGTAATGTTGGCGATCGAGAAAATGATGCAATCTCGGACAAATTTTACAATCCGACAGATAACTTACTTATATAAATAACGCACATTAATATGCCTGAAGGTAGAGGATGGGTGGATGGTGGGGATGGACCAGGGATGGGTTTCGCTGAACCGCGAGAAATTTTGTTAAGCTAGAAAGAAAGGGTATTTTATGTTTACCCCGTGCGTTAACTATCGGGCATGCATTTGTCGAGTTAAGCTCGTTTATGTATACGAAATTGGTCAATGATTTTGAGCAGCACGAGACACAGCCCCGTTTATTATGTGTACAGGCGGGGGTTGAGGCAGGTGAGGAATCACTGGCAGCAGTTTGTAAATTGCAGGAAGTGTTTTTCGACCATCAGATATGTGTTTTTCATAATGATATTACCGATTGTGTTCTGTACAAAGGAACAAAGAGAAATAAGCGAATTTGTTTGTTTTTTGATGGTACACACTATGACGTAATACCAGGGATATAACATATCCCTGATTATAGCAAGAGTTGTAGAAATCGTCAAAATTATATTTGTGCGAATAGTTGTCGTTATTGTGGAAGTGAAGAGAAGAATCGTTTAAGAGAAGGCCTCTTGTTGAGATGCGCGAAATATTTTCGGAATTTCCCTAAATATGCGTGTTATCAGAGGCATAATGTAACAAATGTGTGTGGTATTAGAAAGGAGGTAGTATGTGATGTTGTAAAAGGGTGTCATAAATGTAATCGAACTATTGGACGTATATAAACATATTTGTAATGCTGGCGTGTATTGTGTGAGGTGAGTTGCCATGCCGCAAACGGTGAGGGTCATAAATGTGTTTTGAAGGAGGTAAAACTTGGTGCTGTTGTAAAGAAAGGGGCTGGAGATTCGGTGGGCGGTTTTGCATGTGTACCAATGTACGCGTTTTTTGATTTTGAAAATTATATTTACCCTCGGAATGAAGAAGAGGAGGAGGAGCATGTCCCAAATTATGTAATGGGGATTGTTTCCTGTAACTTATGTAGAGACAATAGAGTTATTGAAGATACATGTTTAGGGGTGATTATCCGAGACAATTCAAAATTAGTGCGAAACGAACTTTACAGAAATTTCTGGAGTTTGTATTGGAGCCTTCGATGTATTGATCAACATATGTTGCCCATAATGTTTAGGGTTATAATGGAGCATTCATATTACAGGAGATGACACGTAGAGGTATAAGGTTCAGCGTTATCATGAATGGTAATAAGATACTATCAATAACAAGCACAAAGTCGAATTTTCAGAATGTCAAATCAAATAAACAGAATCAACCGCGCTTTCGCTTCATTGATTCTTTGAATTTTTTACCTATGGCCTTGTCAAAGTTTCCCTATACATTTGATTTGGCCGAACGTAAGAGGGCTTTTTTCCTTATTCCTTACATGCGTTAAAAAAAATGGCTAAATCACTGATGACGGATAGATCAGTGTTTTCTTATTTTCAAATACCCCAAACCCAAAAGTATATTGCAGAGAAACGAGAGAACCGATTACACCCTACAGGGGATCTTACCGAATATGGCCCATTAGAGTTTATCATTACTGCATTACGGGGGATACGAGTACATACTTGGATCTAAACTCAGTACAGCTCATACTGGAATGTGAGGTGAAAAACTTGGATGGGTCCACAGCACTTGCATCAGCTGACAAACTGTCAATAACAAATTATTTGATGTCATCTTTGTTTGAGGATGTTAAAGTGAGGATGGAGGTGTGGATGTGAGCGATCTGTCAGTGACATATCCACACAAGGCTTATCTTGAAACTTTACTACCCTAAAACAGTAAAGCAAAAGGGACATTTCTAAAAGCCCGAGGGTGGTATGATAATAAAGATCTCTCCTGTACAACGGCCAAGAACTAATATGCTAGTAGTGCATTTTTGACAGGTTGGAAAAAAAGGAATGCACTCATCCAGAATGCCACAGCGGGGACAGCAAAAACGTTTGAATTGATGGGTCTCTTGTTTTGTGATCGGTTCAAGTCACCCATGTATTTACCAATCAGATCAATCAGTCAATGTGACATTAAACTGTATAAAAGTAAACCAGGTTTCTACATGTTGGCGGAGATGACACAACTAAAACAAAGGATGTTGGTATTGCAATAAAACGGGCGGTGCTGATCTTTGAACGAGCGGAACTGGTGTCAGCACAAGGATTTAAATTGAGCGACAGTGGACTACACATCTCGCAGTAATCCTTTTCAAAAGAGCTAACATTTATTACAATGTTGTACCATCGGGATTGCGCACTTTGGATTTACAGCGTCTGATGGTCATAAAACATGGTAGAACTTCAACTTTTGCGGGGAAGACAAGTACCTGAATGAAGCTATGGAATTACAAGTCACACACCTATCGTACCAGAAAATGGGCCAACTGCACACCCCAGGGGTCTCTCAGGGATTCGGTAGGACCATTTTGTGGTTCGTCACACCCACTATGTAGTAGAGAATGGGCCACCTGCACATTAATTGGGTTTCTCAGGGATCCATTGGGCCTGTTCTCTGTCTCGTCACACACGTAAAGTACCAGAGAATGAGTCCAGCAGACCCTTGGGTATCCCAGAGATCTGAAAGGGTCATTTTCGTCACACCTGCGGTTGTGCAGGTGGCCCACCAAAAAATGGCCCCTACACATCCCTAGGTCTCCCAGGGATCCCTTGCTCTTGTTCTCTGCATCGTCACACACGTAACCTACCAGAGAATGGGCCACCGACAAACTCCCGGGGTATCTCGGGGATCCACTGGAGACATTCTTTGGCTCCTGAAACAAGTAATGTAGCAAAGAATTTGCCCAGCAGACCACTGGAGTCTCCCAGGGCTCCCCGTGGGACATAAATGGCTCGTCATACGCATAACGTACGAAATAATGGGCAAACAGTAGACTCTTGGGGTCTCCCAGGGATCCCTTAGGGCTGTTCTTTGACCAGACAATGGGCCACCTGCACATTCCTGGGGTTTCCCAAAGATCCGCTTGGGTCATGAAATGGCTCTTCACACGCATAGCGTTCCAGATACTGGGCAACCAGTAGATTCCTGGAGTCTCCGAGGGATCCCTTAGGGCTGTTCTTTGGCCAGACAATGGTCCACCTGCACATTCCTGGCGTCTCCCAGAGATCCCTTTGAATAGTTCTCTGGCTCGTCACATACGTAACGTACCAGAGAAAAGGCAACTAATAGACACCTGGGGTCTCCCAGGTATCCTCTGCCGGGATCCGTTGGTCTCAGCGGATACATGGGAGACCCCAGGGGTATTTTGGTGGCCAATACTCTGGTATGTGACGTGTGTGACGAGACAGAAACAGGCCCCCAAGGGATCCCTGAGATCCAAGGGTGCAGGAGGCACATTTTCAGGAACTTTTGGTGCATGAGCCAGAAAATGGTTTCAGTGGATTCCTGGGAGACCCCATGGGTTTGCTGTTGGCCAATACCTGGTATGTTATGTGTGACGAACCAGAGAATGGTCCCAGTGGGTCCCTGGGAGTTCCCAGGTCTCTGCTGGGACCATTTTCTGGTATGATAGGTGTGTGACGAGCCAGAGAGTGGCAGCGAATCCCTGGGAGACCCCAGGATTCTGCTGGGCCCATTCTCTGGTACGTTACGTGTGTGACGAGACGGAAAACAGGCCCAATGGATTCCTGGGAAACCCCAGTGATGTGCAGGTGGTGTATTTTCTGGTACGTTAAGTGTGTTACGAGCCAGAGACTCGCCATAGCGGAGCCCTGGGAAACCTGAAAACATAAAAAGTTAAGTTTAAATGAATATATCAACATTAATGCTTACCCTGGGAGAATTTTAGGTGCCATGTTTGAGTTCTACATCTCAAAAAAACAGCTTGGTACCAAGGGTTAGATTAATAGGACTCATAGGCAAAACTTTTTTGGATATTTTTGTAATCGATACAAATTCAAAATGGCCGTCATTTCCAAGAAAATAAGCCCAAAATGTGATAAATTTGAATGACCATATCTCAGAAACGGTGAAAGGTATGAAGCTACAAAATTTTGGATGTTTTATATACATCATTTCCAACATATGCGTCAAGTTTTAAGGAAATCTGAGATAGTGGGTGTCAATGCCTCGTTGAATTGACATGGAATGACTTTTTAAATATAACCCTTTTGTCGGCCTTTTTTTTTGTTTTTCCGCCATCTTTGATAACAGGAAATGTTCCAAAAAGGTGCCAGATATGAAATATGTATTGATATTCATCAAATTAAAGGAATTGATTATGATAGGTTTTAATGATTTTCTCAAAAAGGCGACGATGAATCTTAAAAACAGAGGCGAAATTTTCGATTATCTATTTACTATTCGTCTCCAAAATTTAAGAATACCCCGTGAAATTTTGGACAATCCGGAGCGGAAAGTAAGAAACCCCTAACGTTTAGTGCGGGCAAGTCAAATGTGTAGGTTCATATTTCAAAGTTTCTGCGTACGTTTCGTAAAAAAAAAAATCATAATCATAATTTAACTGAACAACATGGCCGATCAAAGTACGCATGTAGCAATAAAAACATTGGGCTCAGTAAATTTAATTCACTGAGCACAGTTAAATTCAGGTCCTTATAGCAATGTACGTGTGCAGTTATCATGGGTCACCGGGCCGGGGAGCAGTTTTGTTTATTTTTTAGTTTGCAATGACGAACTGCGAAAATATGGCATCAATTTTTTAAGGTCTGCAAATTAATGAAGGGTGATGGGGAGAGTTGGACTTCAGCCCCCCCCCCCCAGCCCCCCGCTTCCGACGGCACTGTTAACTATGAATCCGATTTTATTTTTAGAGGACTGTAAGATTTTTCTTTATTATGTTAGATATGATTAACTGTTTACGAGTGCGAACTGCGCTGCGTTCGATGACATGAATTATGATACATGTACAGATGAAACGAATCTAGTACTCCAAATGTTTAGTTGAAATACAGTAAAGAATTGTATTGACGTTTATGATGGTAAAGGAGTTCGAACGCGATTTTATAAACAATACCTTGATTTCTGAAGAGATTCGGGTTTTATTCATTTAATTACGTGGACTGAATGTCTATTATGTATTACTCTTTTAGCACATTCAATTAATTTAAGTTAGGCCTTTATGAACGGTCCTAAAAATACCCTCATTCGAGAAACAATTGAAACCCACGAACGGAGATTTTATTAGCCCATGAAACAGCCTATAACCATCATGAAAATTTCTCTGTCCATATACCTCTTACGGTGTAGAGTATAGAAACTATTTTGTGAAATGAGGCTGAGCTAAATGAAATAAAGAGTTGTTACCATAAGGTTATTTAGTACCACAAGTTAAGTCTTTACAGCCTAATGCACTGGCAGACTGGTGAAAGAGTTTCATGCTAACATGACAACTACAATTACTAGATGTCAACTTGGTATCTTTATCAGTTCATTGAAGTTTGTATCAAACATTTGCACAACAAATTATGTAACCAACAAAATTGATGTGTGTTGTTGAATATACTGTTGTTAATTTGTTTTTCTCTTACAAATTGTACTACACAACATTGTACTGTACACATGTATTTGATAACCCATAAAGAATAGTCCAGGGGTCAAGCATGTTCCTCTTATATAAATAAGAACTTCAAAGGCACCAAAATAGTGAAGAAAGCATTCAAAAACGTTATTTTGTTAAGGAGACTGAATATCTTGAATATCTCCTTAACGTAATAAGAGTTTTGAGTGCTTTCTTGACCATATTCTTTCTTTTTAAAGTCCTCCTTATATCAGATAAACTTACTTGACCAAACCCTTTAAATTTAAAATTAAAGTTTGAACTTTATTTCTACGTTTGTTCTAATTATATACATTGCCTATATACAAAGGCAGTGTCCGAAGAGATGCTACATTGGTATTTGGTTTATCTGTGATAACGATAAGGTATAAATGACAGCTAAAATATCCGTCCGTCTAGCCAAAAAGCGGGTGATGGGGAACGGTGTTTTTCTTGGATGTGCGTGACGTCAACATGGAAATATATTCCGTTTGCATAGTAGCACCAATATATTTAAGACAGACGACCTTGAACAACCGGGAATCGGTTTCGTTTCCTTGTTCATGAAACTTCTGTTAATGCACGGTTGCATTTATAATACAGAGTAGAAATACTTTCCACTTTATCAAAGCCAGAACGTGAATTGTGAAAAATGTCAATAAAGAATTTTCTTTGAAATAACGTGACACAATACAAGTGCTTAGGAAGTTATCTGTGCTAAATTATCAATATAAAGGAAACCTTGCATTTCTCGAAATCGATGCAAATTACGTAAGGCATCTGTTGTGATTTTCAAATATTTTGTTTTGCTGAGCATTGTTTTGCTGAGCATCAGTACATCGTTTGATTGCCAAATAATCACCAGAAATCTTGCTCCTTATACTGTGACAATTTTGATATTTATCATGTTCTTATAGGAATATTCCCATGGGTTTTAGTAAAATTTTATTTGAAAGAGCATACCTTTAGAGCTAATTTGGTAAAAAAAATCAGGTTCATATCATATTCTGTTCAGGAGATTTGGATTTTTAAAGATTTCCCAATTGCATTAAAAAAAAATTGTACAGTATGATGAATTCGTGTTTGATGGTGTCAGAGGCAATTCCATTGCAAATGTTTTTATATTTCTTTGAACGTTAATTGGTTGTTTCTGTATGATTAGAAACAATTTTTCAAAAGATATATAAAAGTAGGTTATATTTGGCAACGTAAATACTTCACCTCACCTAGTCTCTTCAGGTCTCCTGGCCATAAGGTTGCAGTGCACTCTCTCCACTGGACTCTGTTATTGGCAACTTGTCTGGCTTCTGTCAACGAGCGCCATCCCATCACATTCCTCTCCTTCTCGACTGTCCTTCTCCAGGTTGGTTTAGGACGACCAACTTTCCTTATCCCCTCTGTAAATACCTATCTTTCATCAATTTATTTTTCTAGCAGGTTTTACTAATAAAAAAGGATAATAGATTTTAATAAAATACATAAACTTTTTGGGAGAATGTCTTGCTGTGATGTCATACTGAGCTTTTGTCTATTTGTTTATTGTCATATTTTGTGAACCTTAAAATTTTAATATTTCCTGGTAGGAATAACATATCAAACATATCAACATGATTTTAATCCCGACATTGGAAATCACATTGCATCCAAAAACAATAAAACCAAGCATCTGAATGAGTTTAAGCATCTTTTCCCTCACTTTGTATTTTCTATATAATCTCTGTTGTTTTACAACCGTATATACATTATTATCCTATTATTTGTTATACAAACTTCTTAAAGTTGTAAAGAGAAGTAATCACAGTCTGTATATTTTGAAAGTTACGTTTTGTTGTTGTATATATATGAGAGAACAATACAAACTCATAAAACACACCAAAAAAAATGATTTTTGCATTAAATTGTTTCTAAATTGTTCTCTTTTTTTTTTTTATGAAAGGTTACGGAAAAACATGTGAATATTCCAATAAGCATGGTTCATCTCATGCATTTTTAACATTATCTCAGAGATATGACAGAGATACGTGGAACTATTGGGAATTAACTCTACATCAGTTAATTCTCATTTTATTCATTTCACACTCTAATGTTAAAGGAGAGGTTCGTTTCAGTAAAATTGTATTATAAGAACATTTACGTCACTTCCTGTCGTGAAGAGCACACGATCCCTGTCTGTTTGTATAGTCAGACAGTGGCACGTTGTGTGTTTGAAGTTTCATACACAGTGCATAACGTTATAAAGATACGAGAAAGTCACTTGTTTTGTCAACATTTGTGAAGATTCCGTGATATTTTTTTGGTATTACACAATATATTTCAATAGATTCATTAAATGATTAGTTCCTGGGTCAAGCAAGTCCATGTAAATATGTGAAAGAGGACATCAAAGGAAACAAAATCGTGAAGAAAGCATGCAATTTTTTGAAGGTTAAGCATTTTTTTCGCTATGTCAAAATACTGAAGTAAAAAGTGCTGTAGGGTTTCCGGGAGGGGAAAGGGTGGGCAAAATTTCCCGATTTAAAATTAATTATATGTGGGGACTCTGAAATATTAGTCGCTGACCTATTTTAAGGTATGGGGGGGGGGGGGCAACAACTAGGGCATGTGGATGTGATCCAAGGGCCTTCTTAAGGGGCTTTAGTGGGGTCAAGAGGCAAAAGCCTGTTAGGAACCCAGGGGCGGAGGTCTGAAAATTCCCTGTTTTTGATGGCCCGCAATGGCAATGGAAAACTTTTCAATGAAAATAACAAAAAAAACGTATAGCAGACAGCCTTGCATCGCTATGGGTCTAGGGGTGTACTAGCCCTAGAAGCACTGAAGATTCTATGCTTTTGATAGCCCTAACTGGCTTAAAACCGATAATAATAATTAGTTATATAATTAGGAACATAATCCAAGTGTCTGCTCAAAGTAATGTGTTAATTTCTGTGATTGATATTTTCAGTTGGAATTCCCTTCAGAATTTTGGATCCCAATTGAATGCATCCCCTATTTAGAGGTAGCATTTTGCCACTACAGCCTACAATTATCATTCACACATACCTGAATATTCCTTTTTTTTTAAATTATACAAATATCAAAATTCGTTTTGCTGGTGTCAAACTTAGAAACAGATCCTGATCATGTCAAAAATACATCAATTTCTAAATACAAATTGGTACAGATTTTAAACAAATCTTAACAGATGGGCTCACATGAAGTGGGGGTACGTCACCCAGTCATAACCCTTCCCTACTATCTTGGAACCAGGAACTTATGCTGTCGGGATTATGCAATACCAGAACATAACATTGACTATATCGTAAATGGGAAAAAAACTTCTGCCATTTTGAGGGAAAGCCAGATATTTTGAGGAAAAACCTTGAAAATGTTTAATTAAAAGTCAAATATATATTGTGCAAAAAATTCAGAGATTTTGAAAATGAGTAATTCGGATATTTTGAAAAATCTTTCAAATATTTTTGAGCAAAAACCTTGGAAATTTTAAAATAAAAGTCGGATATATATTGTACAAATGATAAAAAGAGATTCTGAAGATAAGTCGGATATTTTAAAAAATCCTTCAGACATTTAGAGGAATAGGTCAGATATTTGTAGGAAAATCATTGGAAATTTCGGGGAAAAAGTTGCATGTATTGAGCAAGAAATTAAAGATTTGGAGAATTTTTTTTAATATTTTGAGGAAAAAAGTAGGAAATTAGGTAACTTTAAATATTTTGATAGGTGGGTGTGGGGGAAGGGTTGGCAAAAACTAACTTAAGCCAAAATATTTCTTGAATAAACTTTTTCTGACATGGGGAGTACATTTTCAGACAAAACTCTGGAGTAGGCCCTAGCAAGGGCAATTAACTCTCGCTGTATGAGCCTTTAGTGACACCGCTGTCTTATGTGCTAAATTTCCAAGACGAAGAGACTTGAGATTGAATACAATTGGATATTAATCATGAAAAAGGTCAAAAAGAACAAGAATTAAATAAAAAGTCATAAAATCATTGCTTTTAGAATTACGTGAACAATAATGATAGCATGAATAATTTCAAAGGATCGTATTAAATGAAAAGAAATATCTTAATCTGTCATCAATGTTTCACATACATTCTGTTCTAACAAATAGAAACAAAAGAAAATTAATTGCCATTACTGTAATTATCAATTGATTAATGGTTTCAGAGTAATAAATATTTAATCATTTGTATTAGTTTTCAAACCCATTCCTTTATCTAACACTATTTTCATTGTTAAGTAAATAAAAAGAACTTGGCAAAACAGCCTTTTCTTGACATAAAGATAACTTTCTTTGCTACTATACAATTCCCTGCATAAACCTATATATTCTAGAAATATGGCCTTTGTTTCTAACACACAGTATCTAACCTATTAAAAGAACGCATTGTTTTTAGAGAGATATCAAATTTAAAAACATCACTGACCTTGTGAGACAACAGAGTAATTAACAGATGAGACTAGATCAGCGCTGAACTGTAACTGATACCAAAAATTAATTATGGATTCAACTGCTTTGTACATTCAGGCATGATGAATAAACAGTCATTAAGGAGTTTAATCAACTGAGTGCAGTACTAGACTGCCATTTGATCTGAAGATGGTATTATTAATAGCTCCATGATCTGAAAAAAAACGTCTTGCAAACTTTTTAGAACAAATTTTCATAATGTAAGATGAACGAACCTTGCCTATCTATCTATATCAAGAAGGCGTTGTTTAAATGCGCAGTGACCATAATTTAAAATGTTGCTAATATTTTTAGCCATCGTTTATTTTATATTTTTTGCTTTTCAAATTCTGTAATTCTTATATTGTATACTTTGCAAATGATATTGAAATTAAATTCTGTGTAATTTGAGCTTTTGCTGGTGACTAAAATGTTAACATCGGCTCTTCCCCTTCAGGAGCGTAGACCGGACTGTACAAATGGTGTTTTTCGCAATAATTCGGTTCATACAGTCATATACTGACCTGCTGACCTCCGAGTTCCTGGATCGGAAAACTACCAAACCTGATTTTTGTTTTCTTTTCAAGTGGTGAATTGTAAGTTTTAGGTGTAATGGTAAAGAGGATTATTCAAGAAACATATTGGTGTAAAAACCGTGTTGACATCTTACCCCGTTTTGGATGGTGTTTCTTCACCAGCGTGACCTCGCAGTGTTCATATGATGTCATAAAGGCAGATCCAAGAATTTGTTATGTATTTCTATAGAACAAAAGATACTAGCTTTTCTTTCTCTTAAAGGGCAAGGTTCATGAGCAGATGGGCAAAACATGGTTGCTTGAAGTCCATGTTATACCCCATCTCAATAATTAAACAAAAAATGCTTGCAATAATTTAAAAACAGGCAATTGAATTGAGAAAATAATCATACAAATTGCTTCAGATTTCCTTAAACGACATCACACTGAACATTGAGAGGTCAGCACACTGATCAAAGCTTTGAAATATAACAACTCATAAATAAAACGGAATAAGATACGAATATGATTTTTACACCAATTTGTCTCTTATAGTCCTCTATGATATATTCCAAAATTAAAATTCACGGAATACTCCTTCAATGCATTTTCAAGATTATTTCGTTCACGCGAACATTGAAAGATATCCGACATAAGAAAGATCGAAGTAGATTTTCATAGTCAGATAGTCATCGTGAACAGGAGTTTTCATATAGGGGCGTGTCTTGCTATTTTGGATGGAGGTGCTCTCACATAGGGGCGTGTCTTGCTGTTTTGTTTGGAGGAAGGCGAAAAGGGGGCGGGAGGGGGGGGCTTAAACTATTTAAAAGATATTTATTTAATACACCAACATATCTGTTTGCTACTATTTATTTGATATTTCATTAAGTTATATTAATGGCTTTGTCAAATAACGTATAATAAAGTTGTATTGGAGATAAGTCCTCAACAAGCCCCTTAAGTACGCAACTGCTCTCATGCATAATCATGGGCGTAGGAACAGGGGGAACAGGGGTCACATTCCCCCCATATTGTACTGACGTACATGGTGCCCCCACCCAATTTTTTTATATTTTTTTTACCATTAAAATAGTTGTAGGATATCTTTGCACCCACCCCCCTTTCTCCCCCAACGAAGAACATGTTCCTATGCTTATGTGCATAATAAGACACAAATGTCCCCGAGGTTGATGATCAATCTAGGGCCGAGGCGCTGTCCGAATACGCCTATCTTGGTAGCATGTTTATCTTACTGGGGAGACAACCCCCTTACATGTCTTGCATATGTTTAGCTCCAGAAGCAACGCTTTACCAGTTTACTCCTTTGTATAATTTTCCGCGGGAATGGCTGGCTAAGGAGCCAAATTCAAACGCGGATTTTAAAATTTGAAAGTTCAAATGCACTATATCATCTGATCATGCATTTGATTGGTGAGAAAAAACTATTTCTGAAAAAGGTTTGCCTCCTCATCATCACATAACCTTTCTTCTTTAAAAAAAGAGAAGCCTGGAGGAGAGGAGGGGGCAAAACATGGGCCGAATGGATATATCATCTCCACACAAGCGTAGGATTCTAGGAAGATATTTGACATGGAGGGGGAAGCTAAATTTTATTTTTGTCTCAAAATGTACGAGTCTCTTCTGTACAAAAACAATTTGTAATGGGGGAGGGGGTCGTAAAATTATTGGAAATTTTGCCAACATTTCCAAAAAATAGAAAAAAAAATCCGCAAAATTGAAGAAAATTTTAGAATTGAGGCACATTTCCAAAAAAAGAAATCAAGATTCGCGAGAAAGAAAGGAAATTCCACGAAAATTTAAAAAGCCTTTCAGAAAAATAAGGAATTTTCCGAGAATTAAAGCAATTTTTTACGAAAACGAAGGAATATTGAAGAAGTTTCCCGAAAATTGAAGAAATATGCCAGAAAATAAAAAAATTTCCTGAACATTTAAGAAAATTTCAGAAAAATTGAAAACGATTTCTAGAAAATGAGGCAAATTTCCTGAAATTGAAAGAAAGGTTCTCGAAAAAGTAAAGAAATTCCCGAAAATTGAACAAATCCAAACGATTGAAGAAAATGAAAGAAATTTGACAAAAATTAAGGAAATTTCCTTAAAATTAAGGAAAATTGAAAGACACCCCAAAAATGAAAATTTTTCCCAAAATGAAGAAATTGAAGAAACCTTCCCGAAAAGGAAAGAAATTTCACAAAAATAAGCAAATTTTTCCCAAAATAAAAACAAATTTCTCAAAAAAGGAAGAAAATTTCCGGAAAAAAGAGTGAAATTTTACTAAAATTGAAAGAGATTTCCTGAATCTGTTACTCAATGTTGACTGTTGAGTTGACAATCTAATTTATTATGTATTATTCTAATTTATTCCATTCATAGGGATATTTTCCTAGGGGACAAAACCTGGGAGAAATCAAGTACAAGAGTGGAATAAGATTGATAAGCTCATATGGCCGATTCAACAAAGCTTTATAGAGAAAGGAAGTATTTTTGGCAGGTATAGATATGAAAGACATCTGAATTTCGTGCTATAGCAATGTGCATATATTAATAGATAGGGCTCATCTCTTTGAAAGACAGATGATCATGAAATACCAAAAACAAAGAAAAATACGAACAAAAAATACGCAGAGGCTGTTATTAAGGGCAAATATTTGATCTTGGATTCGAACCTTTTGGTTCTTCAACAGAAAGTAGAACCGAGTCTGGAGCCACACCAGGGATATTGACATATCAAACTACACCACATAACATCATGAACAACACACAAGATCTTTCAAGAAAAGACAAACAAAAATACGTAGAGGCCGTGAAAAGAAATGCAAGCGATGTATCTACTCTTTCCCTGAGAAATAAGGTAATCGAAGAATCGAAATGTGAACCAAATAATTAAGTGATTTTTATAAAAACACATCAAACGGGGAGCAAAACCATGGGAAGTATGTTTGGTAGATATGGATATGAAAGACATCTGAATTTCGTGCTAGAGCAATGTGCGTATATTAGGTAGGGCTCATCTCTTTAAAAGACAGACGAATATGAAATACCGAAAACCACTACTTATTACGATATTCTTTTCAATCACGCACGGTTATTTCTCAGAGATGGAAGCGGTGATACCGGGTGCAAAGTTCATAGCTATTCTTCTTGAACCAGTCGGAAAGTAGGAGTCTGTTGTGTGTTACTTCGATTTGTGTAAACTTAGTTCTAAACAGAATTCACAAAATAAAGTATACAAGATTTCTTTGAGAAAGACACAAAACGCAAATATTATCTCGCATTTTAATGTTGTAACGGGAAAATATTTGATCTTGGATTCGAACCAAGTAATTTGGGAGATGATGCAAAAGTTGACGAAAAGTTAGATTCACTAGAAGAAAAAAAAACTGGACTTTGATGCCATTTTGGAGCATTTTGATGAATCATTGATCATTCTTAAGAAACTTATGTGCTGAGAATTTAAGGATATTCTCTACTTGCCACAAAGAATGCGTTCGAAAACAGACATTCGAAAAGTTACATCAGAACTTGTACCGTTAGTACAGGAGTGGAATAAGGTTGAAAAGCTCTTATATGACCGATTCAACAAAACTTCATAGAGAAATATTTAGGAATACGGTCCTAATGTTTCGTTTGATTTAGTAAAATTTAAGAAAATGAAGAAAGGTCGATTTATCGACTGCTTAGGAGAAGAAAACCTTGTTGAAATCCAAAAGACAAAGGGAGTAAGGCATTTGTTTGTGAGTTAATGATCTTTTCGTAAATGTCAGAATATAACCTGGAACGCAGATATAGGTTGTGCTAATTTATTGCTTTCGTTGATGAAAAGGAAATACGGATAAGGCATTGAGCAATACGAATCACCACCTTATTACGATTTTTTTCGTTACGTTTGATTAAATCGGTTACGATTGGATGCGGTTATACTGGATGCAACGTTCATAACTATACTCCGAGAACCAGCCTGGTAGTGGGAGTCTGTTTGTGAGTTACTTCAGTTTGAGTAAACTTAGTTCCAAAGAGACATTCACAAAAGAAAGCGTAGAAGGTTTCTTTCACAAAAACGTAAAGTGCAATTCTTGTCTTGCATGTCAATGTTATAAAGGAAATATTTGGTTTTGGGTTCGAACTTTTGTGTTCTTCAACAGCAAGTAGAACCGAGTCTGGAGCCACACCAGGAATAGTGACATATCAAACTACACCACATCACATCTTGAAGAAGACACAAGATTTTTCAAGAAAAGACAAACACAAATACGCTGAGGCAATGAAAAGAAATGCAAGCGATGTAATTAATGTTTCCTGAAAATAAGGACATCGAAGAATCGAAATGTGAACCAGTCAATAGAGTGATTTTTTGAAGACACATCAAACGGGGAGCAAAATCATGGGAAATATTTTTGTAGGTATGGATATGAAAGACATCTGAATTTTGTACTATAACCCAATGTACATATATTAGGTAGGGCTCATCTCTTTGAAAGAGAGACGATTATGAAATACCGAAAACCACCACTTATTACGATATCAATCGCACGATTATTTGTCAGAGATAAATCTGGATGCAGTTCGGTTTTTGAACCAGTCGGACAGTAGGAGTCTCTCAGTTAGATGTAAACTTAGTTTCTAAACAGACATTCACAAAATAAAGTATACCAGATTTCTTTGCAAAATCATCTCGCATTTTAATGTTGTAACGGGCAAATATTTGATCTTGGATTGTAATTTAGGAGATGGTGCAAAAGTTGACGAAAAGTTAGATTCACTAGACAGAAAAAACTGGACTTTGCTGCCATTTTGGAGTATTTTGATGAATCATTGATCATTCTTTAGAAACTTATGTGCTGGAATTTAAGGATATTCTCTACTTGCCACAAAGAATGCGTTCGAAAACAGACACTCGAAAATTTACATCAAACTTAGTTCAGGAGTGGAATAAGGTTGAAAAAACAGACATTCAACAAAAAAAGAAATATTCATTTAAGATTTAAAATTTGAAAATGAAAAGGTCGATTTATCGACAAAAGAAAACCTTATTATCCAAAAGACAGGCATTTGTTTTTATTGATCTTTTCGTAAATGTCGAATATAACCTGGAAAAATAGGTTTGATTCTTCGATTCGAAAAGGAAATACTGATAACATTGGGAGATGAACCACCACCTTAACGATTTGTTTCATTACGCCCGATTAAAGTTACGATTGGATGCGGTTGTACTGGAAGCAACGAAAAACTGAGAACCAGCCTGGTTGTCTGCCAGTTTTTGTTTGAGTAAATTTTGATGAATCACATTGATCAGGTTTCTTTAAGAAACTTGCAATTCTTGTCTTTGCATGTCAATGTTATTGGGAACTTGGTTTTGAGAACTTTTATTCTTCAACAGCAAGTAGAACCAAATCTGGAGCCACAAAGAATGACATATCAAACTACACCACATTACATCTTGAAAACAGACAAGATCTTTCAAGAAAAGTTACATCAGAACAAGCGATGTACCTTTCCCTTAGTACAGGACATCGGAATAAGGTTGTAGAGGCTTTTTATAAAGACACATCAAACAAAATCACAGAGAAATATTTTTTGTAGGTATGGATATGAATACGGTCCTAAAGCTCTGTACATATATTAGTAAAATTTCAAAGACAGAAATGAAAAAAAACCATTTATTAAAAAAATGAAGAAAGTTCGATGTATCGAAAATCTTGTCGAAAATCCAAAAGACAAAGGGAGTAAGGCATTCGTTTATGAGTTAATGATCTTTTCGCAAATGTCAGAATATAACCTGGAACGCAGATATAGGTTGTGCTAATTTATTGCTTTCGTTAATGAAAAGGAAATACGGATAAGGCATTGAGCAATACGAACCACCACCTTATTACGATTTGTTTCATTACGCCCGATTAAATCGGTTACGATTGGATGCGGTTGTACTGGATGCAACGTTCATAACTATACTCCGAGAACCAGCCTGGTAGTGGGAGTCTGTTTGTGAGTTACTTCAGTTTGAGTAAACTTAGTTCCAAAGAGACATTCACAAAAGAAAGCGTAGAAGGTTTCTTTCACAAAAACGTAAAGTGCAATTCTTGTCTTGCATGTCAATGTTATTAGGGCAAATATTTGGTTTTGGGTTCGAACTTTTTGGTTCTTCAACAGCAAGTAGAACCGAGTCTGGAGCCACACCAGGAATATTGACATACCAAGCTACACCACATAACATCTTGAAGAAGACACAAGATTTTTCAAGAAAAGACAAACACAAATACGCTGAGGCAATGAAAAGAAATGCAAGCGATGTATCTAATGTTTCCCTGAGAAATAAGGACATCGAAGAATCGAATGTGAACCAGTCAATAGAGTGCTTTTTATAAAGACGCTTCAAACGAGGAGCAAAATCGTGGGAAATATTTTTTGTAGGTATGGATTTGAAAGACATCTGAATTTTGTGCTATAGCAATGTGCGTATATTAGGTAGGGCTCATCTCTTTGAAAGACAGACGATCATGAAATACCGAAAACCACCACTTATTACGATATTCTTTTCAATCACGCACGGTTATTTGTCAGAGATGGAAGCGGTGATACTGGATGCAAAGTTCATAGCTATTCTTTTTGAACCAGTCGGACAGTAGGAGTCTGTTGTGTGTTACTTCGATTTGTGTAAACTTAGTTCTAAACAGACATTCACAAAATAAAGTATACAAGATTTCTTTGAGAAAGACACAAAACGCAAATATCATCTCGCATTTTAATGTTGTAACGGGAAAATATTTGATCTTGGATTCGAACCAAGTGATTTAGGAGATGATGCAAAAGTTGACGAAAAGTTAGATTCACTAGAAGAAAATAAACTGGACTTTGTTGCCACTTTGGAGTATTTTGATAAATCATTGATCATTCTTATGAAACTTATGTGCTGGGAATTTGAGGATATTCTCTACTTGCCACAAAGAATGCTTTCGAAAATAGACATTCGAAAAGCTACATCAGTAGTTGTACCGTTAGTACAGGAGTGGAATAAGGTTGAAAAACTCTTATATGACCGATTCAACAAAACTTCATAGAAAATTGTTTAGGAGTAAGGTCCTAAAGTTTCGTTTGATTTAGTAAAATTTAAGAAAATGAAGAAAGGTCAATTTATCGAATGCTTAGGAGAAGAAAATCTTGTTGAAATCCAAAAGACAAAGGGAGTATGGCATTCGTTTGTGAGTTAATGTTTTCTTTTTCTATTCGTGAATGTCAGGATATAACCCGGAATGCATATATAGGTTGTGCTAATTTATTGCGTTCGTTAATGAAAAGGAAATACGGATAAGGCATTGAGCAGTACGAACCACCACTTTATTACGATTTTGTTTATTACGCCCGATTAAATCGGTCACGAATGGATGTGGTTATACTAGATGCAACGTTCATAACTCTACTTTAGGAACCAGCCGGACAGTGGGAGTCTGTTTGTGAGTTACTTCGGTTTAAGTAAACTTAGTTCCAAAGAGACATTCACAAAAGAAAGCATAGAAGATTTCTTTCACAAAAGCGTAAAATGCAATTCTTATCTTGCATGTCAATGTTATTAAGGGCAAATATTTAATCTTGGATTCGAACCTTCTGATTCCTCAACAGCAAGTAGAACCGAGTCTGGAGCCACACCAGGGATATTGACATATCAAACTACACCACATATCATCTTGAACAACACACACGATCTTTAAAAAAAACACTTCGTTACGATATTCTTTTCAATTACGCACGGTTATCCATCACAGATGGAAGCGGTGATACCGGATGCAAACTTCATAACTATTCTTCGTGAACCAGTCGGGCAGCGGGAGTCTGTTGTGAGTTACTTCGGTTTGAGTAAACTTAGTTCTAAACAGACATTCACGAAAGAAAGTATACAAGATTTCTTTCAGAAAGACGCAAAGTACAATTCTGATCTCGGATGTCATTGTCGTAACGGGCAAATATTTGATCTTGGATTCGAACCTAGTAACTTGGGAGATAACACAATAGTCAGGAGCATAACTAGGGTACTCTATTTGGGGGTGTGGGATATAAATTCCCTCCACCGGCAAATCCTATAGCGCGACCACTGCATGCATTATTTAATAATTGTAAGTTTCTCACTGAAAGAAATTAAAGTTATCTGTGTATAACGAACCCACTGATGTACCCATTTTTTCATCTTAAACCATGGAAGCATTGTACCTCCATATGTTCATATCCAGCAAACCCGTCAATTTCCCAAACAAAGCAATCAACAAACTCATTAATGTGACTACAGGTTTATCTGGTGAAACAGAGCTGGGAGTTTTGAAATCCCACAAGTATAGCAAAACGAACCAATGCCCGAATAATTTGTACTAAAGAGCTTGAAGCTGTCACTCAAGACCTACTCCTGGAATTACGAATTTTTCGTGCGTCGTCATCAGGTCTGGTCTTCATAGATCTGTTAGATGCGGATCCGGTATAGATGTTTAAAAACTAGTTCTTTCAGATGAAAAATGTGTCTTGATTTCAATCTTTTGAGTGTTATAATCTATTTCATGACATTTTATTGTCCCAGTATCACGATCTTAATTCATTTACAAAATCATTTTATATGTTGTTTTATAAGTTGCTAAGGAAATTATTCTTGTATATGGAAGATCCTCTCAAAATTGCCGACAGACGTTAAAATTTGCCGACAAATTTCTTCAAATCAGAAGTAGTACCTTTGGTCAGTTGGTACAGGAGTGCAGGAAAAGGTGATAAGTTCTTCTATGACCGATTCAACAACCCTTTATGGCGGAATATTTAGGAATACGGACCCCGATACGGACCTGAATTTTCTTCTGATTTTTAAAGCCGAATTTCAGAAAATGAACTTCAAAAAAGCTAGATTTACATATAGCTTAGGAGAAGGAAATCGTGTAAACCCCAATGCGAAAAAAGGCCGTAGAGCATTCGTTTATCTGTTTATGGATTGAAAAATAATTCTCGTAAATTGCAGGATATGACCCAAAATGCAAATAGAGCAAATTTAAGAATTTGAATACGGATTTTAAAAGTTAATGGATGCTTAGTGTTGATAGACTTTCAAATTAAAGGAAAAACAGTCTTTGAATTACGGAAATAGTCCGTTTAAATTCCAAGTTCTAATAGACTAATGGTAGATTTTTAAAAAGAAAGACATGTGAAATGGCCAGTACACTTGGATAAAGATGGCAGCAATGTTGAAAGTAATGTTGACAATATTAGGTTTCTTTTACATGTGTTTTTACTATTTAAAAAGTGTCCAAATATGTAAATTATAAAAATAATTAATGCTACTTTTTGGCATGTGTTGTTTAAAGTCCATATATCGTGCTTAAAATGTGGCGGTGTGCATTTTATTCCAAAACAGGTTTGATTGACCTATCACTGTAAGTGCACGTTGTACCATTGTGTTTCGACCAATATTATATTAAATATATTTACCTCCACTTTACTACGATAACAGCTAGCTGCCTCTGAGAGAATTTCACTTGGATCGGGATGAATGTTTTATATCCGGTTGGGATTTAAAATTGGAAACAAATTCCGACAATAAATTAAATTTCCTGAAAATTGAACACCATCAGATTAACAGTATAAACGTTTAAGGAAAATTGAATTTACCAGTGCAATTTTTCCGATAACCGGGATATTTTGGTGATTCTTGCCCCTTCCCCTGAGATGCGACCCTTCATACGCCCCTATAGAAAGCGTGAGAGTTTTTTCTTTACTTGGGGTAAACTGGTAGTAATAGAAAGATAAGGAAACCGTGTGCTAAGGTTTCATGGGTCGATACAATGTTGCAGAGATTTAAGTAATACTTTTTATAATCTTCATTGGTGAATGTCTTGGGGAGGGAAAGGGGACGTTTGTACCTATGATCTGATATAAGAGCCCCAGTTCACAATGAATATGCAATTCTTATTCCATGTTTCTGATGTCGGATATGTTTTAATGTTCGCCTGGAAAGAAATAATCTCGAAAACGCTTTAAAACTCACCAGATTGAAAATACTTTTAAGGAAAGTGTGGTAGTTTTCGATTCCGAAGAGGCAAGCATATGAACCACGTTCCTGAAAAAATAATTAAATGAATTATTGAATATTTATGTTATTTCAATTAGATTTGTTTTATATTTATGCTCAATTGTACAATTAGATTTGCAAAAAAAGGAAAACAAAAGACAAGCGTCATTATATAACATTTAAGAACAAGATTGATTGTCCAAAATGAAATCGATTAGAGAAAGAATAATCGTCGCCTTTTTTGTGAACAAAACAGACTGCCAAAGCATTTAATGTATTGTTATTATCCGGAACTTCCATTAGTAGCATAAGTATTTCAAAGGAAGTTTTTGAAATCTATGACTGTATGATAAACAATAGGAAGCTCAAAGGTATACCAATGTGAGGTATATCCACCTCTTATGGAATGTAATTTAATTAATCGATCACAACAATTTGGGTATGGGTGGTCCCTGCAC
>JAIGNY010002774.1:62500-245000 GCA_020152595.1 Chiridota heheva
ACGTTTATCAACGTACCTGTGCCTTGTGCAACACTACATTATATTTGTAACGTTACAATTAAATTTCGGGCGATAAATTGCACGGGCTAGGTAAGTGGAACAAAGTCTCAAACTGTAAAACACTTGTACGGGCTGGGTAAGGGGAACAATACCCCAACTGAAAAACCCTTGTTGTATGGGATGGGTAAGGGAAACAATGCCCCAAACTGTAAAACCCTTGTACGGGCTTGGTAAGAGAGACAATGCCACCAAAGTATAAAACCTATGTATGGGATGGGAAAGGGGAACAATGACCCAAACTGTAAAACCCTTGATGGGTTGGGTAAGGGGAACAGTGCCCTAAACTGTAAAAGCCTTCTACGGGCTGGGTAAGGGGAACAATGCCCGAAACTGTAAAACCCTCCTAAGGGCTGGGTAAGGGGAACGATGCCCCAAACTGTAAAACATTTGCACAGGCTGGGTAAGGATACAATGTCCCGCACTGTAAAACCCTGGTACGGGCCGACTCGTAAGGGGAACAATGCCCTCAACCTGTAAAACACTTATAGGGCAGAGTAAGGGAAACAATGTTTCAAACTATAACACCCATGAAATTTTGGCAAAATCGGCGCAAGGGAAACAATACAGTTAATTTGGGATTGTATATTCCATGAGCCAAACACCCCAAAATGGACTTCTTTGTACCATGTTGGGGGAAAATTCTCATAGGCAAATTCGTGTAGTATGATATCCGTACCTTAATGATAGACTTATAGGAGTGGTAGTTTTTGTTTTGTACCAGTTGTATCCGATCTTTGTGTGGGGTGTCCAATACAGTTTAGAATCAGATAAAATTATTTGTTCAATTTTACCAGTTTACAGTCGTTCCCATGAGCTGAATGTTGCAAGTAAGAAATGTTTTAAGATGGTTTAAGCTCCCAAAACCCAAAAGGGAGGCTTTGTTCCTATTACACAATTAATACAACCATGGTATGTTTATTGACAAAGAACATATTTGTATTCTTATTCAACAGTTCAAAAAGTAACAATAGTCTATCGACACTATCAACTTGTAGAAGATCCTACATGTATTTCTCTGAAAAAGGTTTTGAGTTCTGGGTGTACCAGGTTTAAAAATCGGAGAGTTTTGGTTTAAAAGTTATGACTGATCAAATTGTTAAGATTTTTCAATTTATTTATTTATGTGACGGGACACATAACTCAAAAGCTTTAATTATCAGATTATGTCAATTCTTTGCTTGGAGGATTCGAAAATGAGGAGAGAAGTAATTTTTTCCGAAAGCATTCCCTCTTTTCAATCTGAAGCAAATTACAATCATGTCTATATTATCAGATTATAGAACATATAATTTTCCATAAACTCTTACGGATTTAACTTTTCCATGGTTCTTTCCAAGTATATACAGTGAATATTATTAAAGATGTTTCTTTCGACTTCTGCGGGGTATAAGATATGAATATCATGGGAAGTATACTAATCAGACTGGTGTTCGATTTACAGTGGCCGTCTTTTCACCAGCTTTTTATCCCATCAGCCGTTTTGTTTGTAAGTTGATAATCAAAATAGAGTAAAACTAAAAGTTCCCATTATGTTCAAGGAGGATCTGAAAGATAAGAAACTGAAGTCTGATAAAAATGTAAATATGCTTTGATTCAATTTTTCTGTTATAATATTAAAGTCAGTCGATGTTGGTAACTGATCAAAAAAATTAATTTCTTCTTACCTTACCATTTTTATACAGGTTTTTCACAAGTTGGTTCAGAGAAGAGGACACAAACTGGAGAGTTTTTTTTTAAAACAGTGCACCATTTGGACATTCAGTATTAAATTCCAGATATTTTTCGTAGTTGTGAGGAATGCAGGTTACTTTTCTCTATTTTGTAAAGAAGAAATGATGATTTAAGAATCATAACCTTTTAGGTTGTAAAAAAATACCGGTATATTTAAATAATCTTTCTCTATACAAAATTTTCTATTACATCTATTGTGTGCTTCACCGTGGAACTTGCCAGTAAAGTGATTATGATCTCTCACTTTACGGCGGGGACTGTCTTGTTCTAATTGACCTCCAAAGAATATTTTCTTACATATCCAACAAGTTGTTGCTTTGATGGATATTCTTTAATCCTCTGGTTCACTGATCATACGTCCCCCGGCTTCCCTCCAATCTTTTACTTTTTCACTTCTGCACACAAAAAATGTCAGGGAAATTTGGCTTCGAACAATGTTTAGTAAAGAAAAAGAAGCTTCTCTCTGTTTTACTGCCATTTATTAGGGTGGAAGTAGTATATTAAGTTAATTGTAGTGATATCCTGTTTAATGTAACTCAAATTTGCTGTTAAAGGTTTTTAGCTACATTAATCAGAAGCTCAGCACTAATGCCAATTAGTGCTGAGCTTCTGCTTAATATAGCTAAAAATTTACAAGTAAATCTTAGTTAGATTAATCAGGAGTCAGTATAAATAATTTACTATACTACTGCCCCTATGGATTTGAAACACTGATTTTAAGCAAGTTCTTGCTACGACAATTACGAGAAACGTAGGGCTTGGCTCCTAGATATGATACAATTTTAAAACAATTTTCTGCTTCCAAAATAACGAGAAACCGTGGGCTTTCCGGGCCCATATAACGGCTGCATATAGCTATAAGGGAAATTATGACTTTAAAACCGTCAACTATAATGAACTCGATTAATCTATCTGCCATCTAAACGGTGCATGCCAATCAGTGGTGTAGAATCCGGGTGCCAATGTCCCCCAATAATCTATCATTGTATTGGCGGCCAAGTATCATTTTGACATCCCACAACACACATATATGATGATAATGACGATGACGACGACAACGATGAAAATGACGATGATGATGACGATAATGATGATAATAGTCAGGTTCCATAGCATCTTCAATTTTCAGGAAATCTTCAATTTGCGTAGAATTTCTGATATGTTCGTTTAATTTTCTTTAAAGGAATAGTTTAATGGTCAAGCATGTCCATCTAATATGAACGAGGACTTTAGAAGAAACAACATGGTAAGAAAGGCATTCAAAAATTATATTACATTAAGGAGATATTCAAGTTTAAAGCTCTATTTTGTATAAATGACTGGTGTAGTAAGTCTACTATGAAAAGTTGGCGTCTACATCCTCATATTCTTAAAAATTGTTGATGCATTTTGAAGAAAGTTTGTTTAAATTGTTCATTATCTTAATTATTTTCCTCGAACTTTCTTCAAATAGTATATAATAAATACCCTTCCTAGATTCAGTTCTGCTATTTTTTTGACATATGCCATGGTTTTAAGACAAAATTGCAGGACAAAATATGATAAGAATACATAAAGACTTTAAGGAATCTGCGGCTATGACATTACAACTAATCTGATTTCAGTCCTTCTACACAAATGATACCAAACTTTAAATCTCCTTAACGGCATAACATTTTCGAATGCTTTCTTCACTATTTTTTTTTTGAAGTACACTATCATATCATACAATTACGTTCCTTCTTAGGAAATTTACTCCAATTTTCGGGAAATTTTCGATAAACATTTTCCTTTAATTTTGTGGGAAATTTCTTTTATTTTCGTGAGATTTTCTAAAATTTTCGATAAATGTTTCCAAACTTTACCGAAACTTAAATCATTTTACAAATAGTTTTTGGACCATTATAAGAGACTGCATACATTTTTGTAGGTTTGTTAAAGCATGTGACATATAGTTGACGCCCCATACTGCCATATATATTGAGGTTTTTCCATACCTGCAATATTTGAGGAAGCTGAAGAAGTTCATAAGTTTCTAGATTTGGTTGGAAATATCTCCTTTGTTGTGCGATATGTCCAGCTGTTATGCCTATATCCATTCCTGGTTGTTGTGTTCTTCACGCCTCTTCTCTAATTCAATATTCTTAATTGACTCTAGCCTTAGACTTATGTGTATCTTATGTGTATGCACAACAATCGCAACAATAACGAGCAGAGCCTCAGCGCTATAATGCCAAAAGAAGGGGGGGGGGGATAACCCCTCATTTAATTTAAGCAAAACATTTTAAAGCATCAGATTATTTTGTTACTCCTACATGGTGTTTGCGCTCAGTGTTCGTGGCTCTCAATATTACAATCGCGTCAGTGGCCCGGTGACCTGTTGAATTTTGTTTTAATTCTGCTGGAAAGATTAATCTTGTAATGTGCATTTAATGCGCAGCGGTTTTGCGTGAATTCTAAAATCAAAACCTTGGATGTTTATTGCCATCTTGAGCGGGCTGTATGGGCCGTTGGAACAGCTCAAATCTTTGGAGCGTTCTGTTCTACAGTTCTATTCTTGAAACTGTAATCCCATTTTGGAAATTCCTTCTGCTATCTGAGCATAAGCCATATTGGTACACTGAGCACCCATCTTCGTTGTCACCTTGATTTCCACCTTAACTTTCATTCTATTTTGGAAAACATCATCTACGATCTTGGCTGTTATCATCTTGGTCGCAAACTTTGGCTATTAGTCTTGACTGCCATAATCTCGGTGACTTTATAATTTGCAACAATTTTCTTTACCATTTTAGTTGTACAAATAGTTCCCATAAATTTGTTTTCTGTGATTCGATTCGACTAGTGATGTCACTGCCACTGCATATAGATAAATGGTAAAAATATGGGATTTTTTTCTAAGTAACAAAAAAAACTGTTCAACCTTCATATATGTTGTGTGCATGTTGTGTTTATAGACTTTATTAGTATAACAGTATACCTCACCTTTGTTTTCTGGTACGAACGGAGACCGTACTTCTGTTTCCTTTCATTGTTTAGTGACTTCATTCGAAATACATTCGGCTCGACTCCTGCAGCTTTTCTATTAGAAACGCACACATACGAAGATGTCAAATTCATGTACGCACAGTCAGCATCAAGCTGATTGATTCTGCTGTTTACTAATTGCTATTTCCGTGTTTACTCAAATGAACAGAGTCAATGTCCAATCTAAAATAAGCAGGACTATAAATGAAACACAACGGGGAAGAAAGCATTCAAAAAAATTATTACGTTAAGAAGATATTCAAGTTTAAAGTTTGTTATCATTTTGTGCAGATAAATAAGACGATTTGTGACCAAGGTCGGCCAGGATAAAATCTCGGGGTGGGGGGGAGGAGGGGGAGGGGGGCAAGTCAAACCGAACCAGGGATGATGTGATAATGTGTTTTATGAGCGGTTTTGACATGATTAATGTTCAACCCATTCGAAACAACTTTAAGGTGCGTGGTCTTATAAGTCGGGTGCAGAGAGAAAGGTCCACTCTGACCGTCTGAAAGGGTTTTTTCGATTGGGAAAATTGGGAATTATTAACAAAAAATTGAAGGAAAGTTTGGTAAAATCATTGGAAAATTTGGCAACATTTCCCGATAATCAACTGACTGATAAAAATTTACTAAAAATTGAGAATGAAGGAAAATGGCCATAGTTGATTTCCCAAACATTGAAGGAAATTAAAGAAAATTCCCCAAACAATGAAAGAAATTTCCTAAAAATTGAAGAAAATTGACCAAAAACTCAAAAAAAAATGGCCCCAAAATTAAGGAAGTATTCTGAATATTGAAGAAAACTCAGTGCACGAGAATTAAGAAAATTGGCAAAAATTGAAAGACATTTTCCAAACATTGAAGGACATGAACCGAAATTTTTAGAAACTTTATCGAAAATTGACGAAAATTGCCCCCAAAATGAAGAGAATTTTTCGACAATTGCACGAGAATTCAGCACAGAGTCTATATACAGATATAACGACCTTTACTCCTCATGAATTCAAATATAGTAAAGAAGTTAAATATATTTTTAATAAAATATATTGACAATTGTTAAAAATGTGAGGATAAGGACGTCAATCTTTCATAGTAGACTTGCTACACCACTCGTTTCTACACAGATAATACAGAGTTTAAACTTTAATATCTCATCAACGGAATAAGTTTTTTAAATGTTTTGTCACCATTTTGTTTCTTTTAAAGTCCCCTTTCATATAATATACACTTGCTTGACTGCTGAAATAATCCTTTAAAAATTTACCATTATACAGCATTTTAAAACTTTGTTACATAATTAGCAGTAAATGCGTAATGTTGTAATACAGAGTCACCTTTTTCTGTACGGAATACCACATTTAAGGCATAAAATTCAGACCGTTCAGTTTGATACCAGTAGTATAAGTGATACTACAGACAGAAACATTTGGGACGCACTTCACCCTTTCACACTCCAGGAAAGAGTTGTACTTGGGGAGTAAGTCGCATGCCTGCCTCTCGCTTATTTCATTCTCTTTTAGCATTATTCTATTTTATACATTTTTTTGATATCTTAATTATCTATTTATATTTTTGAGTCTTATGTATATTTTTAAAACTTTGTTTTAAATAATTGATATTCAGTGTCAAAAAGCCCCAAACAGGTTTATACAACGTTTATGAGGTTGTTTTCTTTTGTTTACAATTTTTTGACGTTGTTTTCCTTTGTAAGCAATTTTTGGAAAGTTTAATTCATGTTCCATCTATTTTATATAATTACTTAATTACCACAAATTCCATTATTCATATCACAGAAAAACAATGATTCTTTGGGGTTTTTTGAGACTGCAAACCTGGCTTTATATTTAATGAATATGTTTTAACAAGGAATTTTGAGTAAAATCCATGTTGGTATTTTATTCTGTTTTGGAGTTACTGCATTTCCAAAATTTCACCAATTTGCTAAAGAGCATTTGGTATTGTTAGAACCCTAATTTAAATCTCTTTTACTCTGCTCCTGCCAATCGTGAAATGTAGATGAGACTGATTTTGTTTGTTTATTTGTTATTTGTCAACAGTTCTTTGATGGGGAGGGGAAGGGTCACGGGTGTGGACATCAGTACTGACTAACTTTTGTTATGTTGTGCATGAGATTTGATACTCTTTGTGCAAAACTTGCAAAAACGATTATCTTCTCACGCTCTAGCTCTAAACTTATGTATAAATCAACCATAAATTCAATTAGAATGGGCACTTTTAGCAAAAAGAGACTTAAGTGTGGCTGGCGCACCCCCTGAACAGTCCGGGAGCAAGCCAAAAAACGTTATTTTGAAATACCAAAAAAATTTGATACTTTTATGTATTACAGCCTACACATTTGGCTAGCCCACACAAAACGTGAGGGGTTTCTCATTTTCCACTCCGGATTGTCCAAAATTTACTTCATTCTCCTGCAATTGTCGGAAAATTCTCTTCATTTTGGGGCAATTTTCGTCAATTTCCGATAAAGTTTCTAAAAATTTCGGGTTAATGTCCTTCAATGTATGAAAAATGTCTTTCAATTTTCGACAATTTCCTTAATTCTCGTGCACTGAATTTCCTTCAATATTCAGAATACTTCCTTTATTCTGGGGCCATTTTTCTTCGAGTTTTTGGTCAATTTTTTTCAATTTTTGGGAAATTTCTTTTATTGTTTGGGAAACTTCTTTCAATTTCCTACAACGTTTGGGAAATCAATTTTGGCCATTTTCGTCATTCTCATGCAGTTTTCTTCAGTTTTCGGAAAATTTCCTCTATTTGGGGGAAATGTTTCTACAATTTAAGGTCAATGTTTAGTAAACTTCCTTCAACTGTTCAATATTTGGTACATTTCCTTCATTTTGGGGCGGACAAATATCTTCGAAAAAAATTCTTAAATTTTCGGTTAATTTCCTTTCTTTTGGGCCAATTTTTCTTTGATTGGTGAGTTTTCTTCAAATTGTGGGAAATTTCCTTCAATGTTGAAATTTGCAGCTCTTTCAATTTTTGGGAAATTTCTTTTATTCTCGGGTCATTTTCTATAATTTTCGAAAAATTTCCTTCAAAATTTGTGGGCAATTTTTTTCAAGTTTTGGTCAATTTTTATCCGTCAGTTAATTATTGGGAAATGTTGCCATATTTTCAAATGATTTTACCAAACTTTCCTTCAATTTTTTGTTAATAATTCCCAATTTTCCCAATCGAAAAAACCCTTTCAGACTGTCAGGGAGGACCTTTCTCTCTGCTCCCCACTTATAAGACCACGTATCCCAATATATGTTTACTAACTGTGGTGTAGCAGTTATCATACCTGTCTACAGACCACGAGGCCCTGGGTTCAAGCCTGGGTTGGGTAGACACGCCAGTGCACCACAACTGGTTATCACAGGCCGTAGACATCGACATGGTTGTCGATATTATGTCTGTCCGTACGTCGTACCTGTGTTCTCGTCCGGGTCGTATTTAGCGTTTCGTGATAGCATTGTTACTAGTATATGATCATAACCGAATATGCAGGCGACGACCCCGTCATTGTAATTGTGTGTTCACTCGTCGTCGTCGTCATCCCAATATCTTCTACATCAATCATGTCCAAACCGCTCAAAAAACACGTTATCACATCATCCCTGGTTTGGTTTGATTGCCCCCACCCCCTTCCCCCTTCCTCCTTCCTCGACATTTTATCCTTGCCTACCTTGGTCACAACTATTCTTATTTCAGTTGTATCTGCACAAAATGATAACAAACTTTAAACTTGAATATCTTCTTAACGAAATAATTTGTTTGAATGCTTTCTTCCCCGTTGTGTTTCATTTATAGTCCTGCATATTTTAGATTGGACATTGACTCTGTTCATTTGAGTAAACACGGAAATAGCAATTAGTAAACAGCAGAATCAATCAGCTTGATGCTGACTGTGCGTACATGAATTTGACATCTTCGTATGTGTGCGTTTCTAATAGAAAAGCGGCTAGAGTCGAGCCAAATGTATTCGAATGAAGTCACTAAACAATGAAAGGAAACAGAAGTACGGTCTCCGTTCGTACCAGAAAACAGAGGTTAGTTATACTATTAAAGTCTATAATCACAACATACACACAACATACATGAAGGTTGAACAGTTTGTTTTTTTTCACTTAGAAAAAAATTCGATATTTTTACTATTAATATATATGCAGTGGCAGTCGAATCGAATCGTCGAATTGAATCACAGAAAGCAAATTTATGGGAAATATTTGTACAACTAAAATGGTAAAGAAAATTGTTGCAAATTATAAAGTCACCGAGATTATGGCAGTCAAGACTAACTGACTAATAGCCAAAGTTTGCGGCCAAGATGATAACAGCCAAGATCGTAGATGAGGTTTTTCAAAATAGAATGAAAGTTAAGGTGGAAATCAAGGTGACAACGAAGATGGGTGCTAAGTGTATTAATATGGCTTATGCTCAGATAGCAGAAGGAATTTCCAAAATGGGATTACAGATTCAAGAACAGAACTGTAGAACAGAACGCTCCAAAGATTTGAGCTGTTCCAACGGCCCATACAGCCCGCTCAAGATGGCAATAAACATCCAAGGTTTTGATTTTAGAATTCACGCAAAACCGCTGCGCATTAAATGCACATTACAAGATTAATCTTCCCAGCAGAATTAAAACAAAATTCAACAGGTCACCAGGCCACTGACGCGATTGTGATATTGAGAACCATAAACACTGAGTGCAAACGCCATGTAGGAGTAAGAAAATAATCTGATGCTTTGAAATGTTTTGCTTAAAGTAAATGATGTGTTATCAACTCCCCCGCCCCCTTCCCCCCCTCCCCCTTCCCCAATCCCTCTCAGCGTCATGACACTGAGGCTCTGCTCGTTATTGTTGTGCATACACATAAGTCTAAGGGTAGAGTCTTGAAATAAAGGAGAGGCGTGAAGAACACAAGAACCAGGATTGGATATAGGCCTACGTATACTAGCTGGACATATCGCACAACAAAGGAGATATTTCCTACCAAATTTAGAAACATATGAACTTCTTAGCTTCCTCAAATATTACAGGTTATAGAAAAACCTAAATATATATGGCAGTATGGGGCATCAATTATATGTCATGCTTTATCAAACCTACAAAAATGTATGCAGTGTCTTATAATGGTCCAAAAACTATTTGTAAATGATTGAAGTTTCGGTAAAATCTGGAAACAATTATCGAAAATTTTAGAAAATCTCACGAAAATGAAGGAAATTTCCCACAAAATTGAAGGGAAAAAATGTATCGAAAATTAGAGTAAATTCCCTGAAAATGAACGTAATCGTATGACATGAAAGTGTACTTTAAAAAATTAAAATATAGTGAAGAAAGCATTAAAAAATGTTATTCCCTTAAGGAGATTTAAAGTTTGGTATCATTTGTGTAGAAAGGACTGAAATCAGATTAGTTGTGATGTCATAGCCTCAGATTCCTCAAAGTCTTTATGTATTCTTATCATATTTTGTCCTGCAATTTTGTCTTAAAACCATGGCATATGTCAAAAAAGTAGAAAACTGAATCTAGGAAGGGTATTTATTATATACCATCTGAAGAAAGTTCGAGGAAAATAATTGAAATAATGAACAATTTAAATAAACTTTCCTTAAAATACATTAACAATTTTTAAGAATATGAGAATGAAGACGCCAAGTTTTTATAGTAGACGTACTACACCAGTCATTTATACAAGATAGAGCTTTAAACTTGGATATCTCCTTAATAAAATAAGATTTTTGAACGCCTTTTTCACCATGTTGTTTCATCTGAAGTCCTCTTTCGTATAAGATGGACATGCTTGACCATTGAAGTATTCCTTTGAATAAAATTTAACGAACATATCAGAAATTTTACGCAAATTGAAGATTAACCGAAAATTAAAGATGCCATGGAATTTAACTATTATCATTATCATCGTCGTTGTCGTCGTCGTCATCGTCATTACCACCACCATCACTATTACCATCGCCATCGGCATTGCCATCGTCATCGTCATCGTCGTTGTCGTCATCATCATTATCATCATCATATTTTTTTTTTTTTGGGGTGTCAAAATGATACTTGGCCGCCAATACAATGATAGATTATTGGGGGACGTTGGCACCCGGATTCTACACCACTGATTGGCATGCACCGTTTAGATGGCAGATAGATTAATCGAGTTCATAATAGTTGACGGTAGTAAAGTCATAATTTCCCTTATAGCTATATGCATCTGTTATAAGGGCCCGGAAAGCCCACGGTTTCTCATTATTTTGGAAGAAGAAAATTGATTTAAAGTTGTATCATATCTGAGAGCAAAGCCCTACGTTTCTCGTGATTTTCGTAGCAAGAACTTGCTTAAAATCAGTGTTTGAATTTCTCATGAATATAAATAGAATATGCAAATTAGGTGGAATACCGGCTCCTGATTGGCCACTACCTGTATAGGTTCCTCGTGATTTTGCCACACGACCTTCGGTCGTAAAATCTTTCGGAGGGAAAACAATAAACACACAATAATAAATTAGGTGAAATACTGGCTCCTGATTGGTCCCTACCTGTATAGGTTCCTCGTGATTTTACCACACGACCGAAGGTCGTCAATCTTTTGGAGGGAAAACAATAAATACAAACACATTGTCATAATTCAATGTTCTTTTTCTTATATTTGTGGTGGCTCTTATAAGAGCCTTTGGGTTCTTTATTGATTGCCCGATCAATCTGCTACTGTCCTCCTCCGGTGGTTCCCTGTTGTCCTTTCCCGATGGGTGCTCTATGTTCGGTAGCTTTCTTTGATTCTGCAGAAGTCTCGTGTTCTTTTGCTATGTCGAAAGCAGCAACGTGAAAGGCCCATATGCCGCCCCAGCAATGTGACACGTCTTGGTCAGCATGGACGATGGCTGCCGTAATTACATCGCCTTCTGCAGGATAAAACCCATCTTTAAATGGTGTTAAACAGTTGCATCTGTTTTCAAAGTGTTCTATAACTTTATCGTGGTCGATAGGTCCAGGGCTCCATTTCCTCAAGAGTTCAATTATTACTTTGGCTAAGACTTCCCACTCCATGATGATGATGTGTTCGCTCTGAGACTTAAATTGAAAAGAAAGGAGAGAGAGAGAGTTGAACACACAATTACAATGACGGGGTCGTCGCCTGCGTATTCGGTTATAATAGTACAAATGCTATCACGAAACGCTTAATACGACCCGGACGAGAACACAGGTACGACGTACGGACAGACATAACATCGACAACCAAGTCAATGTCCACGGCCTTTGATAATCAGTTGTGGTGCACTGGCGAAAAAGAAAGGAGAGAGAGAGAGAGTTGAACACACAATTACAATGACGGGGTTGTCGCCTGCGTATTCAGTTATGATAGTACAAATGCTATCACGAAACGCTTAATACGACCCGGACGAGAACACAGGTACGACGTACGGACAGACATAACATCGACAACCAAGTCAATGTCCACGGCCTTTGATAACCAGTCGTGGTGCACTGGCGTGTATACCCACCCCAGGATTGAACCCGGGGCCTCGTGGTCTGTAGACAGGTATGCTAACCGCTACACCACAGTAGGTATTAAGTTTGTTCTATTTATGCTTTTTAGTTCCATCTCTTTGACCAATCAGAAGCCAGAAAGGTATAATGCCATTTGTTTTGGTGGCGCTCCTTTAAAATTAAAAAAACAACATTATTACAATTAGTTATAATAAATGTTTAAAAAATGAATAGTAAAAAAAAAATGAAAAATTGATTAAATACAAATAATGATATTAAGAATTAGTTAATTAAAAAATCAAACGATAAAACATGGACGTTACAAACGATAAATATTACAAACGATAAACGTTACAAACAATTATGGACGATACAAACGATAAATATTACAAACAATTATAAACGTTACAAAGAATGTCTTGAATCCTTTTTTCTCTTTCTTATACCTGTGGTGGCTCTGAAAAGAGCCTTTGGGTTTTGTTTCTTTTACCGGTTCTGCCGGTGTCTTCTATGCCATCGGGCAGAACGGGCATTCACATAGTGGTTCGGTGGTTTGGGTGCTCACGCTACGAGATACTTCGGAGACCTCTTCCTCCATCTTGGTCTTTGCTTTTTCTTCTGACTTTGCTTTATCCTTCTTGTCCTCCTCCTCCTCTAGTGCCGGTGGCCACTCGTCAGCCACGAGAAAGTCCTCGTCTGCGGCAGCTAATACCCTCGCCCAATCTCCGTTGGTGAGGATCAGCTCCTCGTTCTCGTCCTCCACCTCTCTTTTGACTGTGGATACGCTGAATGGTGCTTCATCGTCGTCATCCCACTCGCTGCTGGTTGCGGAGCTTAGAGAGCTGGGCGTGTAGCCCGCAAAGAAGTCCTCTCCTTCCACAGTGCGTCACCATACCTCTCTTTCTTCCTTAAACACCACAATTGGAAAAAAAGTATACAAAGTATTCATTTTGTTTACGTGCAGATCTAACAGAGCGAATGATTGAAAATGCCGCCAACAGTTCTTTTATTCTGTCTGTAAATAATACTCACCATGCCAGCGATTGGCTGGCCAGGCCATGGCTGCATACTTACCCACCGATTGGTTCGTATCACGCTTGCCCGTATAAACTTGTCTGGCTCGCGCTCATGTCACCACGTCTGACTATACACGATTGGCCAGACAGGCACGTGGCTGCATACTTACCCCCAATTGGTTCGTATCACGATTGCTGTGGCCACTTACTTGTCTGGCTCGCGCCCAAGTTATCATGCCTGGCCTACGGTGGTCATCGAATTTCTACGGTAACCTTGAGCTTTTTTTTTTGAATGTCATTAAATTCTTTTTTCTCTGTTTTGAATAATTATATGCGAGGGTAAAGTACCTGCCCTAACCAACGCAGTGGTACCGTAGAAGTCATGCCACAATTTTGTACTCCTTCCGCCTTTTTTTTTTTTTTTTTTTTTTTTTTAACTTTATTTTTTTCTCGATGCCAGAAAATAAGACGCAGCTTATATGGCACAATAACAATAACAAACATATTCACGCAGAGGGTTCTTCTTCTTCTTTGGGTTTCTCGATGATGATGAGTGGTATGTCCAGTTTTAGATTTACCTTGCGTGTTTTCGACAAGGTGGGAGGTGGCGACGACGACGGTGAACGGGGTCTTTTCTTGCTTTTGAATGTTGTGCTATGGTATCCTCGACCATCTGCTTGCACAATTCGTCCATGTCGCTGGCATTTTTCACCAAGAAGGGCACTTTGACCAATGCTTTCAAATGTTCTATTGCAAATAGCCCTTCTGTGCTCGCCAGTTTGCACCATTGGTCCAGGTTGAGAGAAAGCTCTTTTTCCCCGAGAAATCTCTTTTTCCACGGTCCATTGACGGGTGGTGTGTCCGTTCGGGTAGCGGCTGATGGTTTGCATTGCGTAGTCGTAATGGCCTATGTCCACGAGAATGCTTTCACCTTCTGCGGTCAGACCAATGTACATCTGTTTTCCCAGAAGCAAACGTAAGTTTTCGGGGTGTGACGGACCGCTCATGTGATTGGCTCCCTTGACGTTAGACGTATGGTAATGCAAGGCCATTTCAGATACCATGTTTTTGTTCTTGCAGAGTTCACCCCAAACGCCTTCTTCCATGGCGATGCCTTGAGCCGTGACTCTAGGTATTGTACAGGGGTTGGTTTTGGCATACTTTCCGAGATGTACATATTTGATGCTTTCAAACTGCGATGTAGACACGTACACGTTCTCTCCTACGGAATAAGCTCGGGTCACCAATCCGCGACTGTCTCTTACTTTGTCAAAACTATTTTCATGGATTTTGACGTTCATTCGCCCCTGGACCCCTTCCAAGGGGCCCTTAAACGGGACTTCTTCTCATGAATCAGTACCTTTTTTTTTTTGCCCCTGGACTCCACGATTTACATGTGGGAACTTAGGTAAGGTTCATTTTCAGCCATTGTGGGGTATCAAAAACAAGAAATCTTCAGAACAGGAATTCGTCCATTGGCCTGATTTTCCTCAATTTTAGGGAAAATTTCTCCTACTGCCCTATGCCTGTTTAGAAATGGTTACCTAAATGCTTATCCAGTTCTCGGAGTAGATTTTATCATTTGAATTTGATATTGTTTGTTTTTTCATCACTACATTTTAAAACTTTTTGTTGAATTTAAACAATTGTGGGGCATCATAATCAAGACATTTTCACCCCTGGACCTAAGTTTCCAAGCAGGGGCGTATAGAAACCGAGGGCTAGGGAGCCAAGGCCCCCAAAACAATTACTGGGAGGGGGAAGGCACCATTTTGTTTCTCCCATTAATGAATTATTTTGACGAGTCCAGTCAGCCAATCAGATTCCATGGCATATTTTTTCTAAAAATCTTCAAGTTGGGGGAATTTTGCTTCAATTGTTTCGCAATTTTATTCATTTTCGGAAATTTGTCTAGAAGTTTCCAACAATTTTCATAAAGGTTTCTTCCTTTTCGTAAAATTTGCTTCAAATTTTGTGCAATTTTCTTCATATTTTGAGGAGTTCTTTTCAATTTTCGGGAAATTTTCTTCATTTTCGTAAAATCTGTTTCAATTTTCGTCCAATTTCCTTTATTTTCGGAAATTTCGCAGAAATTTTCAAAAGTTGTCTTCAATTTTCCTGAAATTTCATTTAAAGTTTGTGCAATCTATTTCATTTCGCCAACGAAGCAAAACATTAGGTGATTCTACCATTGATTGATGTACCGTCAATGAAGAGCGCAAGCCTTTATGCCTCTCCAACATGTCCAACACCATTTCCTATGCAAATAAATTTTTTTATAAAAAAGCACTTCAGTAAATGTCTCTAAAACTCAATAGTTAAAGCATGAGGCATAAAGCACTCTTGATTTTGATAAAGTATTAATATTAGTTAATATTTTTGATCATATTAATAGAAGAGTATAATCAAAGTTCATATGGAGCAGCAATTTTATACTCGAAAACACGGGCTATGACGAGGGAGTAAAAAAATTGCTCTACTTGGGAAGAAGTTTAGGTAAGACACACACATTGTTGTTTGTTTGTTTGTTTGATGAGGGCTTAACGGCACTACGACAGCGAGCTGGTCAAATTTTGCCTGAGAGGCTAGATCATTCCAGAGGTAGGAAGAAAAGAAAATTGGGGAGACTGAGAGAAACACGGGGACTAAAACCAGGAAGCTGGGATCGAGGTATGAATTGCATTGATGCAAAAAAAGGCCACAGCTGAGCAACAGAATGTCTAGAGCCAGGAAAGCAAAGGATTAGTGGTTCCAATGCATTATCTAATGTTGCTTAATTTGAAAGTTTTATATTAAGTGCCATTGCATATCATAATGTATGCTAAATAACATATATATTCATAAGCCATTCTCATCATTATATCAATAAAATAGAACCTGTAGACAACATTAGCATGTGCATAATAACAACAACATTATCTTACAAGTATGAAGCAAAACACAGTTAAACATTTTTTACCATTTGAAAAATTTACATAAAGCCCTGCCAGGCTTGCCTGCTCATTAACATTTATGACATCGCTACCAAAATAATTGGGCATAAAAGTAGACCATAACCTATATCAGATATGACATAAATCAAATGAATTATTCTTAGGATATTGTGTTTACAAGCAATCTGTAACACACTCCCACACACACAGATAAACACACACACACACACACACCATCATGACCTTATGCCTATCATATCCGAATCATAAATGGTGTATGTTGAATTCGGCATCTAAAATTAATTGGTACAGCAGCAGGGTTCATAATAGGAAATTTATAATCCATGAAATGGTAACAATAGAATTTGAAGTTTCGACCGGAGGGAAAGCCACGTCTTTTTTTTTCTCTGGAAGAGCGAGGGAAGCCATCGAGTAAACACATGTAAAATACATAATGGAAACTTACCAAATGCAGCAATGGATGGTGTTTGTGGTGCATAATTATTTACCAAAAGAATTCCTTCTTATGGAATGAAATTGAAAAAAATAGGTTTTTTTAGTTTACTTAATTCTGTTTACTCCAATAACTGCAGAGAAAACACTTTTCAACACAGAACAGACAGTAAGGCACATATGTTACTAGCTTAACCTTTGCACAATTGTTTGGTAATACAAATTTGCATGCTTATGATATATCAGTTCGGGAGCAACCCGAAAAACTAGGTACTTTGAAATACGCAAAAAATTGGGTACTTTTATGCATTACGTCATCGCATGAGCCTACACATTTGACTAGCCCATACTAAACATATAGGATTTCTCATTTTCCGCTCCGGATTGTCCAAAATTTCAATGGATAATTTGAAATTTGGAAGACGGATAGTTAATGGAAATTAAAAACTTTAAAAAAAAGCAGCGGCAAAAGTTTTGAGTATCTATTTACTATCAGTCTCCCAAATTTCAGGTTATCCATTGAAATTTTGGACAATCCGGAGCAGAAAATGAGAAACCCCATGTGTTTATTGTAGGCTAGTCAAATGTGTAGGCTCATACGATGACGTAATACATAAAAGTACCCAATTTTTTGGGTATTTCAAAGTACCTATTTTTTGGGTTGCTCCCGAACTGTATATTCAAAGGTCTATAGACAGGAACAGGTTTCTGTCAGCCGTGTAGCGAAAAGAACATTCAATTCTGAGTTTAATAATCTATCTTTAAATTTTGAAAATAACACATGTAGTTTTCAAGTCATGAATAATTAAAGGTTAAAAATTGTGTAATATATTGAAAATGTGATGTATGAACAAGACAATATCTCGAAATACTTTTGGTATTTTTTCTTCACTTAATTTGAGACTTTGAAAATGTTCAAAATCTCCAGCTTGAGGTTAGTTGGGAGGTATGGAAATCCTCTTCATTAGAACTATCTTCCCTTTTTCAAAGAATTATGGCAGAGTTCAAAACAATAGATATTCATGACAAAATAAAAACTGTGCTGTTCATACATAACAAGAGTAACAACAATGTTTTGCTTATTTGCACAAAAATCTTCAATAGCTGTAAAATGGCAAATAATTAAACAATTTTGATGCATTTGTTTGCCTTTTGTGTTTAAATCAACAGTTAATGCTGTCTCTGTCCGTAATAATACCTTTAATATATAAATAAAGTACATGCTAAAGAACACTGATATTATTGCAGAAAGAGCAAGAAGCCAATCTCAACTTGTATTTAGGATAGCGAGATACTACCTCACTTTGCAAGCAATAAGTGTATGCAGCAGTCAATTGTCAAACTTATATATACATTACATTCCTTCTTCAAGCTTTTACCCTTTTATTCATTTTTGCTTAGGTGAAAATTCACCAAGTGTTCATTTCTATTAAGCAAAGATTCCCCAATATGTTTATTTTCCAAAACATGTATATTTTTAAAGCAAAAGATTGACCCGGCAAAGAATTCTCCTGAACTAGATTCATTAAAGGATGAACATTTGTCGTCTTTGTTGTTTTTAAGGTCAGGATACACTATTGCCAATACTTCTTCCAAAAAAGTGTGGTACACTTTTAAGCTATTACTAGTATTAAACTTGTATGTATTCATGATTTCTGATCCAAAAGGCTGCAAAATAATTGCTGCATATATCAAACATAATGAAATTTGATTAAATGCCTTCACAAGAAGCTTGACGTCTTCCTTAACAAAATTGCGAAGATGCAACAATAGTTAGAGGGGGACTATACAGACCCCGACCAATCAGAAGCCGGATTTGTTATCACGTGATAGCTTCGCCGTACTTCGTTTCTGATTGGTCGTGGTCTGTATAGCCCCCTCAGATAGTTTTCATCTGGGAATGCATAGCCCCCCTCAGAAAGTTTTCATTGGGTCATCGGATTGCGTTACAAGATATTCTCGATTGTTCCGCAGAGTCCTTTTAGCGAGGTGTATAGCTCATTTGCATATACTTAATGTTAACTTCTGATTGGGCGGGGTCTGTATAGTTACCACTAAGATGTTTCCTCTGGGTCATCGGATTGCGTCACAAGATATTCTCGATTGTTCTGCAAAGTTCTTTTAGCAAGGTGTATAGCTTTTTCTGACTGGGTGTGTCATGTGATTGTAGGGTAAAAGTGCCTGCCCCAACCAACCCAAGATACCGTATGAGGCAAGTCATGGTAGCTCTTTTCTCAACTTCCGCCCTCATTAGGGTTTTATCGGATCTCGAGTTACAAATGTTGGCATTCATCAGGTGGTGGTAAGGTCGTATTGAATCACCCATACATATATTGGTCATCGGAGTCCTTTTAGCGAGGTGTATAGCTCATTTGCATATACTTAATGCTAACTTCTGATTGGTCGGGGTCTGTATAGTTATCCCTGAGATTTGTTTTCATCTGGGTCATCGGATTGCGTCAGAAGATGGGAGGGTTTACAAACAAACTATTCACCTCGCTAAAAGGACTCTACGGAACAATCGAGAATATCTTGTGACGCAATCCGATGACCCAAATGAAAACTTTCTGAGGGGGGCTATGCAGACCCTGATGAAAACTATTTGAGGGGGCTATACAGACCTTGACCAATCAGAAGCGAACTACGGCGAAGCTATTACGTGATAGCAAAGCCGGCTTCTGATTGTTCGGGGTCTGTATAGTCCCCTCTAACTACTGTTTTACACTTCATTTATGTGTCTTTCAAATGTTAGCTGATTGTCCAACCAAACTCCAAGCTACTTAATACACTATCATCAACATCCATTAACTTTTATACCATTAACACTACAATAACGATTAAAATAGCCTATAATAAATGACTGATATGTGCAAGTTGGTATAGGGAGTGATTGCAAAACCTCTAGTGAGCTTAACGTGGCAATCAAGTACCGTCCCATGGCTATAGAGGAAGCAAACCGAATACATACGATAGTTACTATAGTTACGCCCCCCCCCCCACCCCTGCTCCCCCACAATTTCCAGTGTTGTCAACGCACCTAGTGTCAAGCCTTTTTAATCTAGACCAGATCAAATCTTGGTCAGATATGAACCTGAAATACGATCACCTGATCACTTGATCACTGTGCTGATTTAATGTTCTAAAGAGTTCAAATCCCTAACTAGAAGTGGCAAAGACGGAGAGCTGGGTCGAGAGTCTTTAAGCTAACAAACCCAGTAGAGGACGTGTACAGGTACCGCGGAGCAATTTTTGAAGTGTGTGGGGGGGAGGCTGAAGAAATATGATGGCGAAAATAAAAGGCTTCATCACTTTCATATTTGTACACTAACTACCAATCATATTGGTAGGCATGGGCAGGGTATCTCTGGGGGAAAAGGGGGGGGGTATATTGGTAGGCATGGGCAGGGTATCTCTGGGGAAAAGGGGCGTATATTGGTAGGCATGGGCAGGGTATCTCTGGGGGAAAAGGAGGGGGTAAATTAGGTTTCATCATTGATGTTGCTGCTAATCGGAAAATCTTCAATTTTGAGGATATTTGCTTCATTTTCGGGCACTTTCTTAAATATTTTGGTAAATTGTTTGTCAATTTAAGGGAAATTTTGTTAATTTATATGCAATTTTAATCAAATTTCTGGCAATTTCCTGTCTTCATTTTTGGGCCATTTTGGAAATATTCCTTCATTTTGGGAGGATTTTAAGGAAATATGTGTTACATTTTGAAATCATTATACCCGATGGCACCGGAACGTTTTTTAAGTTCGGGGTGGGGGAACATATCTCGACGTGGGGTCATGGGGCGAAGCCCCGGTGGGGAACCAGGCAGCGAAGACCAGGAAGCTCTGCGGTTTCAGTGCATTTGGGGATAAAATTAGGCAACATTGGGTACAATTTGGCAACATTTCCCAAAAATTGAAGAAATTTCCCGAAAATTGACAAAAAAATTAAAAAATGAACAATATTAAAATTAGTGCTATATAGTGCTATTTAATTAAATAAAATTTACCTGAAAATTGTAAAAAACTGCTTAAAAATGTAGGAAAATTTCCAAAAGTGAAGAAAATGTTCCGAAAATTACAGAAAATTGCCCCAAAATGAAAGAAATTTTCCGAAAGTTGAGGGGTGTTTCTCGAAAATTTAAGATTACCCGATTAATAGCAACTTGAACATTGATAGAAACTTAATTTTCCCGCTTGTAAACCGGATAATCAAATTTTGGAGGTCTTGTCCCGACTCCCTGACCTCCCTCTCTGAGAGAGGACCCTTCCTACGCCTTTCCATAATTTGGTTGCTGTGTGACTTCGCAGTATTTGTGGCGGGATAGTAAGTTAAGCACCTTCCATGGCTGCTGTAATAATCTGACGGTATCTACAACATCGTTTGTCATCTACTCTGTGTAGCATGTGTAGCGCCTACTGGTTGCACTTTTAAATGCTCTCACAGTTTCTCACTGTTTTTGTATGTATTCTTAGACTGTCTGTTTTTCAACTTCTACCAACTTCATTTGATTCAAGTCAGGATTACTTTGGACTAATTATTTCACATTTTCATGTGAAGTTTTTGGAGATATTTCGGTGGAAATTGTTTCCATTTTCATTCCCAAGGAACTTAAGGAAGCCTAAAGCTTAGGCCCTTTTTCAGAACATTGCATGTCTGAGGGACTACCCAACCATCTATTTTATTGATCTAGTCTCAGCTGCCTGAACTTGTTCTCACTCATGGCAATTGTTAATTTCTCAACTTGCTACCTAATCCTATTGTTGGTGATTATGCCTAATCTATCCTATTCTATTGAGAAGCTTTTACCAGTTTACAATTGAGACCTACTGTTACTCAGAGACTTGATAAGAATGTTTACTCTTCACTTAGGAAATTGGAGATCTGCTCGGTTAATCCAACAAAAAGAGGATATCGTGCTTTCTCCAAGAAGCAATCTCCCATATTTCGTATTGTGACTAACAGAGCTCAAAGACTCCTAAGCACAGTTGGTGCTGCAAATCACCAAAACCTTATAAAGATTTCTTCTGTTTCCAACAACTCATTTGCATCTAACGGTAAATTTTCTGTATGGAATGCCAATTCTGTGAAAAATAAAGTTCCTTCTGTTTGTGACTATGTTGTGTCAAACAAAATTGACATATTTGCTATAACTGAAACCTGGTTTACTGGTGATGTTCGTGATTCCCATGCCACTGCAAACATATGTAATACTCTGCTTGATCATGCGCTCTACCATATACCTAGATTGTCAAAAGGTGGGGGAGGTGTTTGTATTATACTACGTAAAGGTTTTAATGCAAGGCAAAACTGTCACGAATTTTTCAAATCATTCGAAATCATTGACCTAACCATTTGTTCAAATGGTGTTTCCATTAGACTTGTTGTTATTTATCGCCCACCACCAAACAAAAAGAACAAGCTAACTTCTGCCATATTCATGTGTGAATTCTCCACACTTCTTGAAACCCTGACAACATGTCATGGCCACCTGTTTATGGCAGGGGATTTTAATTTTCACGTTGATGATTGTAAAACCGTGATGCTATAGCTTTTTAGATTTACTGGATTCTGCTGGTCTGCAGCAACACATTAACGTTGTTACGCATCGCAAGGGACATACCCTTGATCTTATTATTACACATAAGGATGATCGTCTGCTTTCAAATGTTAATGTCAACAACCTTGAACTTCCATCTGACCATGCTGTCTTATCTTGTCACATTGGGCTTAAACGCCCTCCTCCAACCAAGCGAACAATTCACCACCGTGACTATAAAAACATTGTACTTGATGATCTCGAGCGTGACATCCAATTGTCGTCCCTGTACACGGATCCCTCATCAAATGCTGAAGAATTAATCTTACAATATGACTGTATGAACACGTCTTAAAAAATCTCATTAATAAGCATGCACCTCCCCCGCCAGTGCACCACAACTGGTTATCAAAGGCCGTGGACATTGACTTGGTTGTCGATGTTATGTCTGTCCGTACGTCGTACCTGTGTTCTCGTCCGGGTCGTATTAAGCGTTTCGTGATAGCATTTGTACTATCATAACCGAATACGCAGGCGACGACCCCGTCACTGTAATTGTGTGTTCAACTCTCTCTAAGCATACACCTGAGAAGTCCTGATCAGTCACTTTACGACCTCATGCCTCTTGGTTTTCTGACTCATTGCAAGAAGCTAAGCTACAGCGAAGACGTGCTGAACGAAAATGGAAGAAAACCCGTCTAGAAGTACATCGGCAAATTCTTGAAGCTAAAACTTCTGAGTACCGTGAACTTCTTGACTTGGCCAAATGTGACTATCATTCTACACAAATTGCAACCTGCGATCAGCGTAAATTGTTTAAACTTGTTGACTCCATGTGCGTTGCTAAGTCCAACTCTCCATTGCCTAGCCATGACTGCCCACAAAAGTTAGCAGAGGACTTTGGGGACTTCTTTGAGAACAAAATTACTTTGCTTCGTTCTCAACTGGATAATGTGACACCCCCATCAATGCCTGTGGATCCAAAACCATATATCACATGCTCACATTCTCTTGATACATTTTGTCAACTGAGTGATGCTGATGTACGTAAAATGATCCTGCAGATGCCAAACAATCATGTTCAATTGATCCCTTACCAACTTGGATCCTGAAGGATTGTCTTGACGAGCTATTGCCAGTTTTGTCAAAGATTGTAAACATGTCACTGAGTTCTGGCACTTTCCCATCAACCTTGAAATCTGCCATTGTCACTTCTACCATCAAAAAACCGTCCCTGGACACAGAAGTTCTTCAAAACTATCGTCCCATTCCCAACTTAAAATTTCTTGCAAAATTGATAGAAAAGGCTGTTTCTTTGCAACTACAAGACTACTTGTGTCCCAACTCACTACAAAATTCCCTCCAATCTGCCTATCGCAAGAATCACTCAACAGAAACTGCCCTGTTACGCATTTACAATGATCTTCTCCTTGCTACTAATGACCACAAAAAGTCACTTCTTGTCCTCCTCGACCTTAGTGCAGCATTTGACACTATTGACCATCAAATTCTGTATAATCGGCAGCATACTGTGTACGGTTTGGATGGAATCACTCTCAATTGGATGAAATCATATTTTGCAAAACTTGAATCGTGTGTAGAGGAACTCAAGACATGGTGTGCAGACAACAAACTAGGACTTTGTCATCTGAATAAGAATTCATTCATTTGTTCCAGTGATTTGATTTTCTTATTCAAAGAAAAATATTGTGTCTAAATGACACATTCAAGTTCAAAGTTGGGGGACCAAACACACCCCTCTGAAAAGTTGGAGGGGTCATTCCTTCTTTCCTTTCCCCCACCTGTGGCAGGGGACAGGGAAACAGGCCCCCAAGCGAAGCATTCTGAGGGGCGCCAAAATCGTCCTGAAAACACAAAAATATTTAGGCCCTGAGAAAATTTACGTATTGACCAATAACTTCTTTCTATACTATTAAAAGTACCGGTATATAATTTTCCATTTGTATAGTTCAAAAGCGCATGAATTTTCCACATAATTTTCCCACCATTGGCACTCGAGCCTGTATTTCGTGCTCGGACAGAAACCGATGCATGGCGATAGCTCGTCGGCAATATTCAATATCTCCTCCTGCCATGAAGGGCAACTTTTTTTTATTGAATTTAGCTGGTAGAAGCTTTTCGAGAGGGCGCCGAATGCTCACAAGGGCGCAAAAAGTGTAGAAAATTTACTCTATATACTTTTTATTCTCAACTTTGTAACTAATTTTTCTCAAATCTTTATTTTAAAATCAGAAACATGAAAACCAAGACCCCAAGTAAAGACACATATTGGAGTCAATGGACATGGAATCCTGTACTTGAACATTCGTTCCAAAATAATATTCCTTTTAAAAAACTGAAGCAATTTTCTGCTACCAAAATCAGGCCAAAAAATGCTACTACCTTCCTAGATCTTTCCCCTTGGCGCCTAGGACGTTGACCCTGGATTTGATACAATATTAAGCAATTTTCTGCTCTGAAAATTGCAAGACTAATGCAGGGTTTCGCCCCAGCGCCCCTACGTGCAGCTTCGCCAGATGTGACACATTTCAAAGCCCTTTTCTGCTATTACAAACGTAGGGCTTACTGCTAAACCCTGGATCCCCACCAGGGTTTCGCCCCAAGAGCATGCCTAGAGTTGACACAATTTTAATTCTCCAATAATGAACGTGTTACAAATTTATTTTCTTCGGAAAATTTTCACCGTTTCATGGAATTTTCTCTTTTTTTGTGAAATTTGCTTCCATTATCATGAAATTTCCTTAATTTCGGTTTTCTTCATAGCTTGAGAAATTTCCTTCATTTTTCGGATTTTTTTTTAATTTTTAGGAAGTTTTGATTTTTGGTAAATTTTCTTCAATATTTGAAAAAGTTTCTTCAATTTTTGGGAAAATTTCTTCATATGGAGGTAATTTTCGTGATATTTTCTTAAATATTTGAGCACTTTTCTTGAATTTTCAGAAAATTCCTTTTTGCGGCAATTTATTTTCTTGAAGTGTTCTTCATTTTCGAGATATTTTTTTTAATATTTGGGAAGTTTTGTACAATTTTCCGGAAATTGTCTTCATTTTGTTTAAATTTTTGGGATATTGCCTTCAATATTTGGGCAGTTTTCTTCAATTTTTGGAAAAGTTTTTTCAATTGTCCCCGAGTTTTTCTTCAATTTTGGGGATATTTCATTCATTTTGGGAAGATTTCCTTCATTTTCAGAAAATTTTCGAAATTTTTCTTCAGTATTTTGAAAATTTCCTTCAACTTTTGGGATTTGTTTAATCAAAGCAGCGCTTCCGGAGGCTTCGCCCACCTGGTCTGGAAGGTTTTTATGGTTCCTAGATTCAAAACTGATTTTAAAGTACTTCCCTAAACGGTTCATGCCAAGTTACTTCTATGTGGCCAACGTTTTACTCTTATGAGCTTTTTTAGGTGGGACGCCAAAATTCCCTTGCCCCCAGTGAAACATCATGACTTACCACGCCACGGTTCACCCCCCCCCCCCCCCTCCTCGTCTCCGCGGTCCCTGCTGTAAGAATATTTTATCCACAAGATTCCAAAACACAGTACCATTGTGACCAATTATTTATTTGTTTATATATTTCGACCCCTTTTAGGATATGAAAGATACGAAGAAATATACAAAGTGTATCAAAAGTACAAATAATAATGAAAACACATTAAATCTGGGCATGCAAAACTAAATGTAAATGTAAATACAAATATATATAATGAATATAAACAAATAAGATAGAAAAAGGTATGATTGTACAACTATTTACAAGCAGAAAGTGACAGAAGGCCTACTTTTAAGCAATTTTATCCTTAATAATATTAAGAAATTTACAAAGATTGTTCAGAACGGTTGCATTGGCATCCGGGATTGGCATTGAACAGCATGCCGTGTTTGGGCGAGTTCTGTAATATTTCTTAATGAATTTGTTTCTATAATAAATCAATGCTCTGCATATGAATAGATAGTGAAATTTGTCACCAATTTTGTTTTTGTCACACAACTTGCAAATTATATCAGAATTCCAAAATGAAACACTCTTCCTTGACAGTTTCGAATTTCCACTGAAGTGGCAATATTTGTAATACACTTGTACCTTCCCATCGCCTTTACGGAAAGAATTTTTTTTTTTTTTTTTTTTTTTTTAACATTATCTTGTAAAACTGTACAGAAGCTAGGCCTACTCGGACAAAAATAAATGCTCCAAAAATTGAAATGTACTTTATTATTACTATAAATTCAGGTTTTAAAACATATACTTAAAATTATAAAATACATAAATTTGAATCTAAAAAATAAATTTGGAAAATACTATTCTTTTAAGAAGATAACGCACTGTAGCCTATGATTTACTTGAAACAAAATGGCTGCCTCTATGAAAAGAACACAGCTTTTACTATCAAACTTTACTTTTAAGCAATGTATTCTCCAGGATGGTATGTTGCACCACAAAAAGGTCATAATTTCTTTAAGACCATCGCACAGAACGATTGGAGAATTTAGGCGGAGAGCTGAAGAAATGAAAGATGGTGAACTACCAGAGGAAGAAATCGAGGAGCTTAGCGAAATTGAGGCAAATTTTGATATCCGACTGAGACCCCCTAAACAACGAGAGTTCGAGCCTCTACCATGGCAGCTTACAAGAAGGTGGTACGCAAAGAAGTAAGTCATTGACCTGTAAATATTACTGTTATTATCATTTGTTGGTATTTTTTGTGGAGTAGGCTACTGGTTACTCGTGGAATTTGTTGTGGCCACGACAAATTTTAGAAGGCTACACACTGGGCAGGGCCAGAAAATATCCCCTCCCCCTACTGTACTACTGTATATCCCCGCTGCTGTAGCTGCTGTATATCCCCGCTGCTGAACATCCCCGCTGCTGAACATCCCCGCTGCTGTACATCCCCGCTGCTGTACATCCCCGCTGCTGTACATCCCCGCTGCTGCTGTACATCCCCGCTGCTGCTGTACATCCCCGCTGCTGCTGTACATCCCCGCTGCTGCTGCACATCCTGCGCTGCTGCTGTACATCCCGCTGCTGCTGCACATCCCGCTGCTGCTGTACATCCCGCTGCTGCTGCACATCCCCGCTGCTGCTGTACATCCCCGCTGCTGCTGTACATCCCGCTGCTGCTGCACATCCCCGCTGCTGCTGCACATCCCCTGCTGCTGCTGCTGCTGTACATCCCGCTGCTGCTGCACATCCCGCTGCTGCTGTACATCCCGCTGCTGCTGCACATCCCTGCTGCTGCATCCCCGCTGCTGCTGCACATCCCGCTGCTGCTGTACATCCCGCTGCTGCTGCATCCCGCTGCTGCTGCACATCCCCGCTGCTGCTGTACATCCCGCTGCTGCTGTACATCCCCGCTGCTGCTGTACATCCCGCTGCTGCTGCATCCCGCTGCTGCTGTACATCCCGCTGCTGCTGCACATCCCGCTGCTGCTGTACATCCCGCTGCTGCTGCACATCCCCGCTGCTGCTGCACATCCCCGCTGCTGCTGCACATCCCCGCTGCTGCTGCACATCCCCGCTGCTGCTGTACATCCCCGCTGCTGCTGCACATCCCCGCTGCTGCTGTACATCCCCGCTGCTGCTGTACATCCCCGCTGCTGCTGTACATCCCCGCTGCTGCTGTACATCCCCGCTGCTGCTGTACATCCCGCTGCTGCTGCACATCCCGCTGCTGCTGCACATCCCGCTGCTGCTGTACATCCCGCTGCTGCTGCACATCCCCGCTGCTGCTGCACATCCCGCTGCTGCTGCACATCCCGCTGCTGCTGCACATCCTCGCTGCTGCTGCACATCCCGCTGCTGCTGCACATCCCCGCTGCTGCTGCACATCCCCGCTGCTGCTGCACATCCCCGCTGCTCCACATCCTCGCTGCTGCTGCACATCCCCGCTGCTGCTGCACATCCCCGCTGCTGCTGCACATGCTGCACATCCTCGCTGCTGCTGCACATCCCCGCTGCTGCTACATCCCGCTGCTGCTGCACATCCCGCTGCTGCTGCACATCCCGCTGCTGCTGCTGCTGCACATCCCCGCTGCTGCTGCACATCCCCGCTGCTGCTGCACATCCCGCTGCTGCTGCACATCCCCGCTGCTGCTGTACATCCCGCTGCTGCTGCACATCCCCGCTGCTGCTGCACATCCCCGCTGCTGCTGCACATCCCCGCTGCTGCTGCACATCTCCGCTGCTGCTGTACATCTCCGCTGCTGCATATCCCCGCTACTGTAATTCCCCACTACTGTATATCTCCACTACTGTATATCTCCACTACTGTATATCCCCACTACTGTATATCCCCACTACTGTATATCCCCACTACTGTATATCCCCACTACTGTATATCTCCCACTACTGTATATCTCCACTACTGTACATGTATATCCCCACTACTGTACATGTATATCCCCACTAATGTATACCCTCCCCCTCCCCTCCCCACTAAACTACTGTAGGCTTTTCTATACAGAAGCTGCAGTATGTGTACTCATTTGACGTAATGAATTTCAATTCAGATATTTTTCCTTAACCCGAACTTTTGATTATGAAGTAGTTTTTAGTGCATTTTGTGCTTGGTACATTTACCAACACAATTTGTACTGACTAATGTTACATTTGTATTAAGTAAGTAATCATGATTGGTATGGTACTGGCTGCCAGGCCCTGCCAGATTGCATAGATTGTTTCTACGCCTAGTAAAGAAGATCTTGTGCCCTACTTTTAAAATCTTGGGAGAAGTTATTTTCATGATCTTGGTGCATTTCTAACATTAGGCGCACACTTTTGAGAGTTTTCTTCACTAAAATGTTTAGAAAAAGCTAGTTCATAATCTTGATAGCCGAAGCATAGGAAAACTTCTCCATATTGTAATTTCAGCCTTTTGTTAAATAATATTGTATTATTTCCACTATCAAATACTGATAGATCGGTGCACATTTCTTAACATTAGACATTGGCGCACATTATATTTTCTAGATATTGGCGCACATTAAATTTGAGTCTAAAAATGATCTACCGCGCACACTTTACAAACTATGCAGTCTTGGGTAGGCCTATGGAGTAATTGCAAGGTCCAACGCACTTCTGTAGGTACAGCATAACCCATCCTTGATTGTAAAGGCAGACTTGTAGTTGGTATTGGTGGTGGCATCTGGTTTGTGTTTTGAGGGGACAAAAGTTCTGTTGTATTTTTATAAGTACTTTATTTCATGGTAGGGTGGTCTAGAGTAGGAACTTGTTCTTTCTCTACGAGCATACATGTAATAGTAGTAGTGCGTAAAAATGATGCAACATGAAGATTATTATAGTGACTGATTGCGTCTGTGGAGTTGTAGTGAACACTTGCATGCTGATTTCTGCAGTTAAGCCCATGGTTTCACTTTAAAGTACTTCTGTATGTACCTGGCTGGCAACAGTGAAGTCCTTTACTAATACAGTAGATGACATTGGTAAGCCAGTTCTACTGTACAGGTAATACTTTCATTTGTCCAAAGTGGGTTTTGCGTAGTAACAACTGAATGAGACCTTTTAACAGTACTTTTGTTTAATTTCATTATAGGAACAGAAATTTCCTAAAAATTTAGCAAAAATGTAAGTTATTAAACCACAATATTAAGTAAATACACACTAGACTGATCATATGAATATGCAAAATAGAAATATTCATGCATTTAGTAATCTCTATTTCTGCATTTTGGAACATTTATTGGTGGCAGTATATTAATGTAAGTCTGCCCATCACATTATTGGTAGATGCCTAAGGAAGCAATCCTGGTCAATACAGAGCCACATGTACATGTACAAAAGGACTCACATTACAGTATATCAAATTTCATTTGCTAGTTTTCTTAAAATTACTTTTGTTTTATTATTATGAATTTACATATGTTATTTTCCCACAATGGAATATACTGCAAAGGGATCTTTTTGAGTCTCTTTGGCTACTGTATATCAAAAGTATTTTTCAGCAGGGCTTAAATGTAACATTTAATCAAATTTATGTCTGACTTCATCTGGACAGATATTGGTCAGATATTATGTTATTTGTTTACTTTATTTGTACATGTACATCAAACTGACTTTAATCAAGGTTACTGTATATCTGACTTAATCTGGCCTCAAGGCCAGATAAACCTCTATCTACTCTGCCGAGGCAAAAGCCATCCTCCTAGTTGTAAACTTCATAGAACTCTCTTTCTGCCACTGTTTTGTCATCTTCTCTGATGCTAAATCCATCCTCACTGGCATCTGAACATGCTCTGGCTCAACCCTCTTATTCTACAAATCCTCAACAAACTCCAAACTCTCTCCTTCTTAGGAAAGTTTATTATCTTCTTTTAGATTCCCAGCCATGTCGGCATCCCTGGCAACATGAGAGCCAACAGAGCCGCCAACAAAGCTCTGTCAAACATCGCCTCTCCTTTACCTATTCCACACTCAGACCTCCGTCTCTTTATCTCCAACTACATCAAAAAAACCTAGCAAAACTCCTGGAATCACGAAGCCACTAACAAACTCCACAGCATCAAACTCAAAGTCGGGACCAACACCCTTCTACACAGTCGCATCTGCAGGGAAGACATCGTTGTCATCCGCCTTGGCCACTCCTCTCTTTCTCACTCCCATCTCTTATCCGGCTCTCCTACCCCTCTCTGCCCCACTTGTTACACCGATCTCTCCTTCAGGCATATCTTCATAACCTGTTCCCTATACCAGAACTCCAGATCTCTTCTCTCCTCACTATCCACAATCTCAGACCTTTTGAAAACAATTCTTCCTCAAACATCATCAACTTCCTCCTCAACAACAACCTCTTCCATCACATTTAACTCTCTCCTCCCCTCCCTTTCTACACCTAACCTTACATACTCCTTTCTTTTCACCCAAAGTTTTTTTTTCTTTCCCCTATCTCCCTTACAAACCTTCCATCTTCTCACTATTCTAACTCTTACACCATAATTTATTAACACCCTATAGGCACATTTGACTCTGACTGCCATTAAACATCAACAAACTATAACCAAATCTTATCTGGCTAGATCAAAATTTGTTTTATTTAATGTAGCATTAATTAAACTTTATATCTGGCTTTATCTCCCCATGATCTGGCCATATCAAAATTTATTTACCTAGATATAAACTATATTAATGCCAAATCTGGACTTTTGTAAGGGCATCGACCTCATTATCATACATGAACATGCATTGTTCTTTAATTAAGCGTAATATAATCCTTGCAACTGTGCAACTTCTTGACACAAGCCTGGGAAATGCCATAGTTTGGACTTATTTTACCTATATTTGGACTTATTTTACCTATAATTGGACTTATTTTACCTATATTTGGACTTATTTTACCTATAATTGGACTTATTTTACCTATATTTGGACTTATTTTACCTATAATTGGACTTATTTACCTATATTTGGACCTATTTTATCTATAATTGGACTTATTTTACCTATATTTGGACTTATTTTACCTACAGTATATGTGGACTTACATCATATCTAAAAGTTCTTTCAACATATGCATCATTCTTTAGTCAAGCTTAGTGCAATCCTTGCAACTGCGTGACTTCGCTGCCCAAGCCGGGGATAATGCATGGGAGCCATCTACTGTACAGTATTTATAAGATTACACCATTTATACTGTACCTTGGAAGTTTGCAATTCGGGGTATCTTTTGAAAGTCAACCTGCATTCTATATTTACTCCCTAATTATACACATTCCTCACTATGGTTGACATTAAATTGGGATTAATGTATGAGGGTTATTATTTTTACTATAAGTACTGTACGATTTCTATGTTGTTGAAAATTCACATGTTGTAGAAAATTGACGATTGAAAAAATCAATTACTTTTTTAATATTCTTACTTTATAGTCACTCTAAATAATACCGATTTCCCTAAATTCTTTTCTTAAATCTTTATCTATTTGGCACAACGTTGGGATGAAAATTATTTTAATTCGTGTTTTGGTGGCAATCTTGCCTACTGCCTAGTCACTGCACGTTTGTTTTCAACTATTAAAATCTCTGCAAATAAGTTTTAGGATGTTTCACAAAACTGCAGGTTGATAATTTGCTGACAATTTTTGTACTGCATATAATATAATTCAAGAAGTTTCAGTTAGTAAACTGTGTGAAAACTAATAAATAAAACATCAATAAATGTTTAGAAAATATAATAGTACTTTGTAAGTATTATCTTTATTTTTCCCATATACAACTGAAACATACTGTATGACCCCTGCTAAAATGCAATAGCCCCGACCGCGATATCAATGTTTTGAACTTTCACCGTGCTCTAAAGAGCTCATCAGTCAAATTGTAATCCAGTAAATTGTTTGACTAAAATCACCGTAATAATAGTTTTTGAAGACAGGGATGGGTTTGAAGAGTAAGCATTGTCGAGGAAATAAAAGGTACAATGGTTTCGATTCATAAGGATCTTAAAAGTGAGATATTGTCAATATTTTAACACAGTGTAGCGATCACCTTAAAACAGCGCAGCAGAGTTTAGGGCTTTGTAGTACAGTACCCTCGTACAGCCAGTCATCAGTAAAACGGCAGCAATCACCAAGACGGCTGGCATCAGTATGATGTTTGGCGGGGAGTACAGTACTACTCCATAATCACCATAAAGAACCATAGGGGTAATAATCTATCATCATCATATCGGTTTCTTATAACGTGCAATATCACACTTCTACATCGTCTCATTGCGCGCCAGTCAAATCCTCAGGGTGCAGCTTGAGATCAACGCCCTAAACTTGACTGGACCTAGACAGGAAGTGGATGAATCCCACGTTCTCATGATCTTCTTTTACGAATAGTGTTTAGAGAACCAGGTAGGATGTTACTGTCCTACCATCGGACGGATGGTTTAACATCCCTTCCGAGGATGGCGAGCGCCATTCAACCATTGCCACTTCTCTCAACAGCTGAATGAGGAGCAGAAGCTGCAAATGATGTACTTCTGCTTTGATGTTTGGTGTATCTGTCTGCATAGCTGTGGAAAAACAGGTTAGACCTGACCGGGGCTTAAACCTGGTACCTCCAGCATCTCAGTCGTTCACTCTACAAACTGAGCTACCTACTTCCTAATCTAGTGGTAGGCTGCTTAATAAAAACCTCAAATTTTGTTGATTTTTACTTCAAAACCTCCCAACCTCAGGTCATGTACAGTAATATGGTGAACGTGAAAGAACAGAGCTAATTCGATGCATATCATTTATATATATTACAAATAACAAAGGACCTAAGAATTAAGCCTTGTGGCACTCCACAAGAAATAAACTTGGAATTAGATTGAGTACAAGAATAGGATACAAATTGCTGACGGTTTTAGATAGTTATTAAGCCAATCAAGTGGCATGCCCACGAATACCGTAAGTTGATAATTTATGCAAAAGAATAGAGTGATCCAGGGTGTCAAAAGCTTTTGGCAGGTCTAAAAAGTACAATGGGCAACTTCTTTTCTCTCAAAAGCTTGGGTGATTTTATCAATGAGATGCAACAGAGCATGAGCAGTTGACCTGCCAGGGAGGAAACAAACTGGAATTTATAAATAAGAAAAAAAAACTGATGAGCCTATCAAAAACAATTCTTTTCAATATGAAATCGAAATAGGTCTATAATTTGTGATTTGCTCCCTTATCACCACTTTTAAAAATGAATAACCTCAGCTACTTTGAGATTATCAGGCATAGAATTGACAATGAAAATTAACATTTAGGACAATGGTTTACAAATAATAAATGAACATTTTTTTACAACACTCGTCAAAACCAGGAGCAGCAGATTTAAGACCATTAATTAATTTAAGCACTTCAGCATCATTTGTAGGATGAAGGAAAAAAGTGGAAGGGAGATATTTAAGATTTTAGTTTCAAAATTGAAATAAAATAATCATTAAAAGCATCACATATCTCCTTAGGGGCATTATATGTTTTTTTGAGAGTTAGTTTATTTATCATTTCTGTACTTTTTATAGCACAAAAAAGTCTTTATGTATTTTAAAGAAAGTTTATTTAATTTTGTCACTATTTAATTTATTTTCCTCGAAATTTCTTCAGGTGGTATATTATAAAGACCCTTTATAGATTCAGTTTTACTACCTTTTTGTCATATCCCATGGTTTTAAGCCACAAAATCGCAGTACAAAATATGATACAATATGTACAGATTTTGAGGAATCTGAGGCTATGACATCACAACTAGTCTGATTTCAGTCATTTCTACACAAATGATACCAAGCTTAAAACTTGAATATAGGATTTTTGAATGCTTTCTTCACCATTTTGTTTCTTTTAAAAAGTTTCCCTTCATATAATATAAACATGCTCAACCACTGAACTAATCCTTTAAGCTTTAAAGCAATATACTACTATGCTAGGATTTTTCCAATGAATATTGTGAGGCCACAGTGGAAATTTTGTTTTCTCCACGTGGAAGATTACACCACAATTTCTGAAAATGTAGCTGTCATATGCATGCCACTTTTGTTCATATCACTGCAGTGTTCACACTATGGTTGTTATTTATTATTTTTTTTGGGGAAGGGGGGGGGGTGATTTCCCCATGTGTAATTGGGGGGGATTTTGAAAAAAGGGGTTTATTCCTTTTTGGAGAAATTACAGAAATATGTAATGCCAAAAATGCCAAACTTTTTCTGAAAAATGCCTATTTTTAAATATATTTTTTTTTTTAGGAGGGTGGGGAATTTGGTCTTTAATTTAGTATTTTTTGGCATTTTTTTTTTTTTGAGGATTTCTCCTTCCCCCTCCCCCTTCCCATTCCCCATTATTTTAAATGATTTTTGGCCTTTGATTTAGTATTTTTTGGCATTTTTGTTGTTTTTATTTTTGGAGGAATTCCTTTCCCCCTCCCTCCCTCCCTCTTAAATGATTTTTAGCGGAATTTGATAATATGCGGGAATACCGCACCGTTAATGTGAACACTATCACTGTAATTTTAATGTACAGTATTTCTGTATACCTTTCAGAGATACAGAACAATACGTACCGTACGCCAAATTTTGTCAAACTGGCAAAAGCTCCACGTTGAAGATCTTCAAAGCAACATTCATACTTGTTTATGATCTGCAGTGACGACGAACAAACTTGTCACTTTTTGTGGTGATGTCTTAGTTTTTTGACCTCTGCAACAACAATCAGTAACTGAGCTGTTTTTGTTAGTTTCCCTCTTCAGGGATGCACAGTACATTTTCAACACTTCAAAATGCTGTTATGATAATTATCAAATAATAATAATAATCTAATAAGATATGCAATCATTGAAATAATCCTGAAATAATCTTCACAGACTTCAATTAAAACCTGTCAGTTCAAATACATAATTATGGTTCCACCTTCTTTCAGATTTGCCAAAGAGGGCAGGGCTTCTGGTGTTGATCCAGCAATCATATGGCCGACGAAAAGAGAATTAGCAGAATTGAAGAAAGAGGAGAGAAGGTGGATGCCGTCTCTGCAGGAGATGCAAGCAGAAATAAAAACTGAGGAGGAAGAATGGGAGGAAGAGATTATAAGGCGGTAAGGATTTAGATGGTCAAATTTATGGCCAATCATCTTACAGGAAAAGGATATAAACAGAATGTTGAAAAAATATCTAGTCTTATAAATTGTATATATATGACTGTGTTAAAGGATTAGTTAAGGAGTCAAAGTCCATCTTGTATGAAAGAGGACTTTAAAAGGAACAAAATGGTGAAGAAAGCATCAAAAACCATTAAGAAGATATTCAAGTGTAAAGCTCTGGCTTATCTGTGTAGAAATGACTGGTGTAGTAAGTCTAGTATGCTCCTATCCTCACATTCTTAACAATTTTAATGTATTTTAAAGAAAATAAATCTAAATTTGTTACTATTTGAACTATTTTCCTCAAAATTTCTTCAGGTGGTAAATTATAATTACCCTTGCAAGATTCTATTTTACTACTTTCCTGACATATCTAATGGTTTTTAAGCCACAAAATTGCAGGAAGAAATATGATAGAATACCTACAAACTTTGAGGAATCTGAAACTATGACATCACAACTAGTCTGATTTTAGTCGTTTTTGCGCAAATGATACCAAACTTTAAACTTAGATAACTCCTTGACGAAATAAGATTTTTGAATGCTTTTTCCACCATTTTGTTTCTTTGAAGCCCTCTTTCATATGCAATAGACATGCTTGACCCCTGAACTTTGGACAGGTATCATATCATTGGCTCCATCTGTCTCAGAAGTCAATGGACTGCGCCGGGTTAGGTCATAAAATTGGTGGTTAAGCAGTGACGGATATGACTGTAAAGTCCAATTCTGGAATGACAGTCTCTGTAGCAGTTGTTGCACTTGAATGGTGCAATGGTGAAGTTGTTGGGATGGCTCTCGCTTTCCTGTGATTCTCTTCCTCCACAGCTCATTTCTCTTCGTAACCAACCTCTTTATGCCTGTCTGGACTGTGCATCTCAACTTAACACAGTTGAGAGGCAATTGTTTCCCGGGTATCTGTGTCAATGTCTGCTGACTTCATGTCTGTCTCTCTTGCAGACATCCTTGAAGTGTAGCGTAGTGTTTGAATTATGTCAAAAGCACCTGTAGTTTGAATCTGTATAATTAATTATTTATGTTAAAGTTGTGATGCATGAAAGAAAAGACAGCACTCTTTTGTGTAATTCTTTAAATTTCTGTTTTAAATTTCAGTCACCGAAAAAAATCATCAGACTTTTCTCTCCGGCTAAAATTTTGTTAAATGTATGATATGGATCCAAATTCTTTAGGTCATTTTCAAGTGCTCCATTGAAACAACATTGGCGAACGATTGAAAATTGATAACTTTAGATGAAGAAATTCATAGATTTCTCTTTGTGATGTCATGAAATTTAAATAGAATTTGCATACATTTTTGGCTCTGATGCAATAGCATAAGGAACCTATGTAGTCATGCTGTCATGTGTATGTACTGTATATATGTACGTATGTATGTATGTACGTATGTATGTATGTGTGTGTATGTATGTATGTACAGTATGTATGTATGTTTGTATGTGACAAGCTTGTAAACACAATATCTCAAGAACCATGTGGTTGATTTATGTCATACTTGATATATGGATGTGTTGTGGTCTGTAGATAATTTCCTATTGTTTTTGGTGCTGATGTCATGAATATTAATGAGAAAACAGGACTAACTGCGAAATTCTGTTTATGCTCATATTCCACAACCCCTTGTCAGATTTGAATAAAACTTGGTTTGATTCTGTGAACAAAAGCAAAGATAATACAGGATCGCATAGATTGTTCACTTCATCATTATTTATGTCTGGCTTATACCTTCAGGCAAAAACTTTAACACATAAACAAGAAACAAAATATACAAAAATTACATACAAGTTCTAGTATGATAGATAAATTAGACGTGTAAGAACACAACATTTAAAGATATACAATGATACAAAATAATATCTTCTAATCCAAAGTTAGCATTGGAACCACGTGGTATTTTTCCCTCTAGTTATAATAAAGCCTAAAAATTCCAAATACTTTCAAATGGTCAATTTTCATCTGATTTTGATGAAACTTGTTGGTATTTTTCATGGGTTTATAGCATATTATTTTATGTGTTCATACTGTAGATCTTTAAGGCTGAATATGATTGCACACACTCACGAATCACAACCCTACGAAGTCTCTGTGCATTTTATTGGAATATAGATCAAGTTTTTCTTACCTACCGTCTTGGATTTGTAGGAAGTCAAATAGGGCTGTGACCATATAACGATTTTCACGATGTCCTGATATAATGTTTTCCATAAGTATACCCGGACCAACGAGTAGTGATATGCCATTTTCACATGTAAAATGCATAATACAGCAAAAAAAAAATTGAAACAAAATTACAGTGACCTTCAGTAAATGAGATTTTAACTGAATATTTTCAGCATATCTGATTCTTTTATGCTTCCTTTCCTTAGCTTGTAGGTTTATGGGATTAAATGAGATCTTCTCACTCACAACCATAGAAGCAGTTTTCCAAAATTGATAATCATATACCATAATATTGTGTAAAGATGTGAATGTTTACCGATTCATCGTGTACACAAACGAAAACATCATTTACCATTTACAAATTAATGTATCGTTAACCCAGTAATTGCCCTTTTCACTTTCCCAACAATACAATCAATAAAATGCACACCACACCCAACTTTCAAACAATGATATTACAATCCAAACTTAACTCACGATCAACAAATGATTTAATCCTTTTTAGCTCGATTGTTTGAAGACTAGTAGAGCTATTCTACTACCCTTGGTGTCGGCGTCAGCGTCTCCGTTCAGACAAAGTTTTTGGTTAAGTTTTGTTATTTTGTTGGTTAAAATTTTCTTTGGTTGTTGGTTAAAGTTTTTGGATGAGTCTGTTATGATAATGACATTCCTAAATATGAATTAGAAATTAAAAGATTAGTCTTGGGATGAATGAAAAAAGCAATTAAAAGGTTTCCTCACCTCTAAAAAATATTTAATAAATGTCTTGGTATCAAAAGATATAAGAAGATTAGTCTTGTGATGAATGAAAAACAATATAAAAGGTTCTTTGCTCAAAAGAATATTTAATCTTCAAAAGAATATTTAATAAGATGTCTTGGTATCAAAAGATATAGAGAAGATTAGTCTTGCGATGAATGAAAAAACAATATAAAAGGTTCTTTGCTTCAAAAGAATACTTAATAAGATGTTTTGGTATCAAAAGATATGAGAAGATTAGTCTTGCGATGAATGAAAAACAAATAAAAGGTTCCTCGCCTCTAAAGAATACTTAATAAGATGTTTTGGTATCAAAAGATATGAGAAGATTAAAATGAAAAACAATATAGTTCTTTTGCCTCAAAAGAATATTGAATAAGAATCAAAAACAAATAAGAAGATTTCTTGGGATGAATGAAAAACCAAATAAAAAGAATATTTAATAAGACATCTTGGGTATGGGGTTTTGGAGTAGTTATTTGATGAGGACATTCTTGACATGATGATAAATTAGCTGTAGGAATTACAATAAGGGTGGGATGTGGATAAAGGTGGGATGTCATGTGGGACAGGGTGGAATTGTATGTAGGGCAGGGTGTCGGATGGGGTGGCATGGTAGTTAGGATGTGTTGGACAGGTTGGTTTGGCATGTGGAACAGGGTGGGTCAACATGTGGCACAGGGTGGAATGGCATGTGGGACATGTGGTGGGTTGTCATCTACTGTAGATTTCAGTTGTGATCAGGGTTCTAGCTACGGTGGGCGGCGCTGGGCGGGCCCGCCCAGGACTCGCAATTCCCGCACAGCACTCTGCTCTAAGATTCACTCTTTCGCCGGGCACTCAAAAGTTTAATTCGGTTAAATAATTAAGTGTTTAAACAGATCTCCTTTTAATCTCGCTCTATTCATGTCATCCGCTGATTTACACACATAACATAACATACACTACGCACATTAAATTCCGATCAAAACAACTGAACTAAAGGAATTTAACGCAATTGAATGTACAGTATTATCATAAAATCACCATACACGAAGCTCTTTAAATAAACCTACTGTGCTTGTACACAGTTCAGATTCATATTTGAAATTCTTGTGAATCACTGCTTGCAGCTTGCCAAGTCCGTCACTTACCATACAAACAAGCTTTAACAAAGTAAATATTACACCCCCAAAAGCCCAAGGCGTGCTTATAGACTGGTCCAAATGTAAGTAACCAATCACATTTGTTATAAACTCCATTATGCATTTAACATTATAACGGACTGATCGATATTCTTTTAATTTGTGGGGGATTTAATAATGACAAAAGTTGTTGCGTAGTTTATAGGAACATGTGCTTTCGTAGAACGATACTGGGACGAAAATGAAAACGGTAAAAAGTTTGGGCAAGATGAATAACATTGGGAATTGAGAGAAGAGTTTCCGGCATATGTTTGTACAGTTTTTTTTGGTGGGGGGACTTTGACAGTTGAATATCCATTGTATTTTGAATATCCATTGTACATAAACAAATATTTTGTAAATCCTTCTAGCATTCTGTTAAAAAAAATATAAAAAAAACTTTTTCATTGACAATTTGTCAATAGAAGTGGAATAAATTAGAACAGTTCTTTATGGGAGGGGGGTCTAGGAGGACACCCTGGATTATCACTGGAGCCCAGTACTCAAACTTGTCTAGCTAGAACTCTGGTTGTGATGGCATGTGGGTGATGCATGTGGTGGAATGACATACAGTATCAGGCTTACGGGTGCGATTGCATGAAGTATAGGCATGGGATGATATTTCGGACAGGTTGGGATGGAATGTAGGACAGGCTGGAATGTGCATTAATAGCAGTGAGGGGATTTGTACATTTCCAATGTCTATTTTTTCATCGTCAAGCAATACTGTTTTGCATAGTTTTGCTTTAATTTTGTTGTACATTTTTATGCTGCTTGACTTTGCTTAACACACATATTTTCTTAAATTGGAAGTTGTAAAACAATCCAGGATGTAGTTCTGGGAATGTGTAGGGGTTGGGGAGGGTCCAGGTTGGAAAGGGGGTTTAATGACATTCTTTTATTGACATTGGCAAGTCAGGGCTTCCCCTTTCTTTGTTGTTCAATTGATAGAACTAAAAGAGGTGTTATAGTTATAAAGGCTGCTAGCTTTTACATGTTTTCTGAGTTATTAAGTGATGGTAACCTTAAGCTTTTTTTGTCTTAAAATATCTGGAAAAACTAACAGATATTTAGAAGCTTGTAGTAAAATGTTGCGAAAATTAACAAAGCAATGAAAATGTAACTGCATCTTTCAAGGCTCAAGCAATTTGAAATCATCTGCCCCTGCTACCCTATTTCTTTATATATTCCCTCAATAAGCCCATTCTCTAGCTTCAGATAATCGAGCATACTGTCCTTCCGACAGTGCTTGTTAATACAGGACTTAAAGTTACCATTAATTTTTCACTTTGATTCACTATTGCAGCATTTTTGTCCATGATAATCCATATCCAAATTTGTGACAACCCTAACTATAAAGTAAGAGAATGAATAGAACTTAAAAGTGAGATCTATAAATAGCTACAACATTATCCAATATAACTAAGATATAGTTATAGAAATAAGTGTAAACAGAGAATACTGAGCTCAATCAACAGGTGAAGCCAACATGTATTGACTGTAATGATAACACATTTTTGTAATCACTTTATTTAAAAATCTGTCACTTCGATTTTTTAGGATAGTAAAAATAGTATAGTAAAATAGTATAGTATAGTAAAATTTTGAGCTTCATTCGCTATCACAGCCTTCTCCGTTTTCTTAATTCTATGGATATAGTTTATTCAAAATAGAATATTTAGTTTTCAAGTTATGGATGATAAAAGTTTAAGAATATTTTTGGTAATACAGGATTTGTTATCTATGCTAGGTCAGACAGCTCAAATCTTTATGTAGTTCTTTGCATAGCTTTCCTTGGTTTAAGTTCTTACAAATTTTGTTGATGATTTATAGGAGTATGGAGAAGATTATTGATCTAAAACTTCTTGCTAGAAGCAAAAATGACATTGTGGCAGAAGAATAAAACAATGGGTGTAAAAAAAAATAGATGTCTGCATTTTGCATTAAACTTTATATAATAATCATAGATTAATTAAAGGATATAACATTTTTTACTGAATTTTACAAAATGTTTTGCAATTCACTTTGGTTTTTATATATTGAAAATTAAAATAATAATGAAAATATTGAAACATTGAAAATCATAATTTATAATTTGTTGTCATCCTTAAAAACATAGTTTGTTTGCTCTAGTGTATCCAATTAAAACAAAACAGGTATGGTAGTTAGGCATGAATTATATTTTTTGGTCAGGATTTAAGAGTCACACTGATTCATACTGTCAAAGAAATTTACTTTGGTTGATAAAATTTATTTTAATCAACTTGAAATCCAGAGAATATTTGATAATAATAATAATAATAATGATAATAATAATGATAATGATAATGATAATAATAATAATATTAATAATAATAATAATAATAATGATAATAATAATGATAATGATAATGATAATAATAATAATATTAATAATAATAATAATAATAATAATAATGATAATAATAATAATAATGATAATGATAATGATAATAATAATAATAATAATAGCCATTAAGAAAGCCCATAATGCACAGGCCTATATGTGCATAACAACACAAACAAACTAAGCAAAAGAAACAGTGTACATGTATTAAAAAGTAAAACAACACAAATCAAGGTTCAAAAGCAGTTGCAAAGAGATGAGTTCCAAGCTAGGATTTCAAGTTGTTAAAAGTTCTTACCTGACGGATGTGGACAGAAAGCTTGTTCCATAAGACAGGAGCAGTATACTTGACAGTTCTTTTACCATCATGACGAATAACTCGGGCTATAAATTTCCAGTCCATTTCTTTCATTATTGGTGTGCAAACGATACACCTAGGCAAATACTACCAACCCCATGATTCAATCATCCTTCAAAATCCAATAAATTCCTGATTGCTTAAGATTAAATGATGGGCGTGGTGGTATAAGTTACTTGCGTAGGGCTGAAGTCTTAAAATAACACCGCAGAAATCCACGATTCTGCGGGTATGAAGACCGAATATTTATTGCAAGATTTATTCGTAATGATAATATTTGGAGGCAGGATCCAGTGTCACAGAAAGCATATATTTGTATATATTATATACAAAGATTTTTCTGGTTATGGTTTTTCATGTGTGTTTGTTCTTTCACAGGAAAAAGGTAATAGATCTGGCTTTGGCAAAAATGCCCAAACTAGAAGCGGACTTTGAGAAAAAACAGGAGGATCTTCGACAACAAGAAAAGCAGAGGCAGGCAAAGAGAGATAAGATGTTACTGATGGCGAGAGAAAAACTTGGGTATGCAATTGATCCTAGGAGTAAGATCTTCCAAAATATGATGGAGGAAGCTGAACTGGAGGAAAAGAAGAGGAAGAAGGAATTGAAGAAAAAGGGAATCAAAGTATAGGGGTGTTTAAGATGCCTGCAGATATGGCGAACTGTTTGCCTGCATTGAGGATTTTGAAAGTGGAGTTGACCTAAGGGTCACCTGTAATTTGATTCCTGCCCATATTCACATTGAGGATATCAAAATTGGATTGATGCCAACATGGTCAATCCAAACCATCTTTGAAAACAAATACATGTGAAGTGATTTTCTTGCTCATTTAAGTTTGTTATCTGCAATGTGATTGGATGAGAGGGGCACACCCCTAATTTGCATTGTATATTGTCCTGTGAAAAACAGACATCAAATTGATACATTTGGAGGCCAGGTTGTTCTACTTTCTCACTTAATTTGGGTTAAATTCTGTTTTAAAACTTTTGAAAGAGAAAATATTGCATCTGTTGGTTGATTCTTTCCTCCTTAATTTCAAACATGAAAGATTTACAGATTTCTCTTGCGTCCCTTTTTGAAGAAAATAATTTGCCATGGCAAATTCGTACTGTTTTCTTTAAAATGCATATTAATTGCTACCAATATATAGGCCAAGGTTGTATCGTGAATTCATACCGTCTTTTCGTACTGTCCATAAAAATAAAGCTGAAAGTTACTTGTTACATTGTTTCTAAAGGGGATGTTTGCATGCTGTACAAGAGAGGAACTTACATGCTCTGGACTGGCTTCATTCAGAGCTGCCAGCTGTATTTACTTCTATTAAAGAATAACTGTGATATATCGGTAGCATACGTTTTTCCTTCGGCAAAACCTTGACTTGTGCAGAAATTTGTTGAAGGCAAGTAAGACTTCTAAAAGTGGTTTGATTTAGATTGAATAACAGTGCTGACCTTCTAAACTGAAAGAAAGAAGAAAAAAGGTGGGGGGGGGACATATTTCTCTAAAGCAGAAGTTCTTTTTGATATAATCTAAACAGCAGACATTTCAAAGTCTAACCATTAGATGAGAATTAATAATAGGGAATTGACTTTGGTAGATATGTTGCTGAGGTAAAAGAAATTGAGATGGGGGTCTTAAAATGGAGGGGATTCTAAAAATTGAGGGGGTCTTTGGTATGCAAGAAGAATATTGGTGACAGTGTTTTGCTGTAAAACATGGAATTTTAAAGACATTGAAAAAGATGATTTAAAGGACTCTTTCACCATGTATGAGTTTAAAATATGTGTGTGTTGAAGGGGTGTGTGGGGTGGGGGGGGGGAGGAAATAAAGTGGTATAGGAAGAAGCTGAAGTTGAACAAGAAGAAAGGATCCCCTGAAGAAACAGGAATAACCAACTTCTTGCCTAAGGTATTTACCAAACACAAGCAGACTAATACAACATGGAGCCGAATGAGGGATGAATATACGGTGACATTTTTATGTAGATATAGTTCATCCTGATTTGCTTATATACCATGTCCATGCACCAGCTGAACCTACCCTCAAGCAATATCTTTCCTTAGGAGAAATGGTCCATCAATCATTCACAGTTAATGCACACATCACCTCAGGCATATGATACACAGAAATTATTATCACCAGTTTGAAAACAAACTTCTCCCACTAAGACATTTTACATGGGTGAGTGATTTCAATCACAAAAGTGCCTTGATTATTCAGCTCTGCTTTGTGTAATCTAATAAACACAAATAACCTTGGGCTACTTGGCTGTGGTGTGCATGGGAAAGGCAGATAAGCAATCATTGTTTTGAGTGGAAACACAATACACTGAACAGGAAGTCGGGTTGGTAATCGTCATACCTGAGTTTTCATGATTAACTCAGGTGTCGGGTGTGGGTCGGCTTAAAGAGAAACTTTTCAGCATGTGACCACTAAGATGTGTGAGATAAAAGTAGAGAGTTTTATTCCATCGTGAATAAAAGAGAACTTGAATGGCGAACTGAAATGAAATCTGTTGCTCACTAGTCTTTTTTTTGTCATGGTCCCCCCTCTCCCCACTTACTTTTTCCATATGGGTTATTCTTCCCTGTTCCAGGCCTGAATAATTATTGAGAAAAACAAACAAGTCACTCCCCAGCCCATGATAATTGAACCATCCAATTTGACAATAATTGTGTTTTGGTGGAGGAAATAATGTATGTCAGACATTATAAGTATATCCCTGAACCAATCAACTTAAGCAATGGTCCTAAAAGGAGACATAAAGTCTGATACAATCATTATTTCATATGATAGAGGATACAAATCTTAACCAACTACCAACAACAGCAAGTCAAAATCTTATATCGATCTTAAGTTATTCATGCTTGAAGTTGACACATGGAGGCTGCCATTTTGTTTAATTCTGTATCGAAATATTGTGCATGATGACATAGTTTCCCCAATAGGGACATAAGGAATTTAATGTGTTTCTTTATAAATGTGATTAAAGTTTTTGATGAAAATGATGTGACACAAAGTTCATGTGTACACACAAAATTCCTTGACACTTACATAAGAATTGTTTTTCTTCTCATAACCTAGAAATCTTGAGGTAGATTATAAAGAAATACAAAGCATTCCAACATCCTCCTGGGCTGATGACATCATATTCTGCATGTTTTGAAATAAAAATGGCGGCTCCCATACTACTATTTAGTAGTAGAATTAAAGTTTTTGTTCATATACTAATTGTGTTAGATTGCTGAAGGAGGTATAAAACTTGGTCAGAAAAATTTGTTATTTTTAATTCTATCATATGAAATAAGGATTATGTCTTTATGTCACAGACTTTATGTCTCCTTTAATATTGTAATTTTTCTGTTTGCCCTGTATTATATATGATTTGCAAGACTGTTCAAATTTTCTGCCACTGTCTCAAAACATTCAAATAAATCAGAACCAAGGTTGCCTGCACTACTGGAGAGATAGCCCCTGTCCTGGTACCTCTCAGGGCAAGAAGTACCCTCCATTGCATGCTGCAAGAAGTGCACTACATGGATAGTTTTTCTTTTTAATAGGTGTTACTTATGCTCTGACTTTAAACAAGCTGGAATTGATACTCCAACATTCTTATATGAATATTTCATGTTTTCGTTAAAAAGAAGTGCCATTGCGCTTCATTACCCCCCCTCCCTTCTTCTGAGCCATTCCTCATACATGCAAGCCTGATTGTTTTTCAACGTATTTACTAAAGTGACATCATATGAAATGCTTTCTTCATGAGACCCCGCCCCTCACCCTTGTGGTGTGCAGGTGAAAATAAGTTTCCCTTTTGCAAACATTAAAGGAGACAAAAGTTTGACATAATCCTTACTTCATATGATACAATTAAACAGGCCTGTAGCCAAGGGGAGATTCGTCTGAGCGAACGAACCCTCTTTTGTTGAGAAATTGAGAAATCTAAAAAATATAAGTAGCACCCGGAATTTAAAGATTTTTTGCCCTTTTATACGAAAAAACGATATCCTAGTGTATGGGTCAAGGGTATTTCTGTGTATGCATGATATTACCAAAACAAGCTTTTAAAAATTCTTGTCACAACAACATATTCAAACAATTTCTTTATAGCAAAGTATACAGAAATACATTACATTCCATCGCTGTGTTGGGTAAAAATGTCATGTTTGACAAGATATGGAATTGAGCAAAATGGCAACCTTTATGTGTGGATTTCAAACATGAATAACTTGACGTAGTAATAAGATTTTGACTTGCTGCTTGTGATATTCGGATTATATTTTGATTTTCTATCATGTGAATAGGATTGTATCAGACTTTGTTTCCTTTGACAAATTTAAGCAGAAAACTTTTAACAAACTACAGTGCTAGTGATCAAGCAAAATCATCTTAAAGACCAAGGACTCTGAAAAATAAAAATGAAATAGTAAAGAAACTTCTTCAATACCTTGTTCCGTTAATATCAAGTTCTTTCAACCATTTTTTGTTTCAACCATGCACCTCCCCTCACGATCACAGCTTTTTGACCTTTTGTCCTTAAATTTATCTCATTCTCCCCCTGTTTCCTTTACTTCCTACCTCTAGAATGATCTGACCTCTCAGGCACAATTTGACCTTAGTTGTTGTGGTGCCGTTAAGCCATCATCAAACAAACAAACAAACAAACTTTCTCCTTTGTAAATGACTGCAGTATGGAAAGTCTACATTAGAAGGTTGGCTCCCTCATCGTCACGTTGTCAATTGTTAATGTCTTTTAAAGATTGATTGATGGCTAGTTGATTATTTCAAACTGAGTAAACTATAGGAAATTTAGTTTATTTTGTACTACTTCATGACATTTAATCAATAAGTCACAAAATCTCAGGAAAATACAATAAATTTATACATGAAGACGTTTAAGGTATATGATGTCTCAACTAATCTATTTTCAGTCGTTTCTACACATGAGACACAACTTTGATCTAATATCTCCTTAACAGAATAGTATATTGGAGTATCTTTACCATTTTGTTTCTTTCATAAAAAATAAAAAACTTGCTTGACCTCTGAACTAAATCTTTTATCCTTATTAATGCAAGTTATATTATTACACTTGGCGCCCCATCTGCCCATATAAACAGATCTTTATTTTAGTTGCGACGATTTTACACATCTGTAATCTAATTAGACCTCATTTTTCGCAACTTGAAGAAGACCGACTTGGAAATGTTTCACTTGGACTTGACTTGACTTTGACTTGTAAATATTATAACCGACTCGTCGTACTCCGGCTCAACAGATATATCTGATTGACTGGACTCCAACTCGAAAGATTTGTGACTCCAAATTGTGACTTACTCATTTCATCTCTACAATCGGGTGTAAAAAGTGCCGGGGGAGGAGGAACGACCTTTTAGGGGCACTTCCCAAGTCATATGCATGTGTCCGCCCCTATCTGTAGATAATAAAATAAAAGGGGCGCTTCATTCTTAAAAAGGGGCACTTTTCCAATGGGAACACTTTTCCCCCATACATGCATGGGACTGACAAACCGTTTCCTAGTAATTGGTCAGTAGCATTTCATTTTTAATGGGGCACTGCTGTTAAAAAAAAATGGATTGTGCACCTTTGACAGTAATTAAGGTTCCCCTTTTTTTAAAAGGGGCACTTTTGTGGTTTTTCAGAAAAGTGGGGAGACGTAGCACCAGGCCTTCGGTTCCAACAACTATGGCTACAATTACTCTTCATGATATGTTGTCTGCAGTGCAGGTGTATGTTTTGTTATTCAAAATAGAAAGCAAATACCTTTACGAGACTGTTTTTTCCATCACATTAGAAAATTCAATTGTAGCCTCCAAAAAGCTCGGAGCTAAATTAGAACAATTTAAACAAAAGAGTCAGTTTTATTTATTCCTCGTCCCATGGTTACCTCTATAGAAAGGAGATAAGTAGTTGGACAAACTAGAATAAGTTACAATTGTTTTGATACATTTTCATACTGTATCTCAAAGGACGTCATCTAAATGATAATCAACGAATAATCTTATCAAAACGTTCTTTTAATCAGATAATTAAGGAATACGTACAGTGGATGATTTGTGATCGGTGTAGGCCTACATCTGTACCATATTTTCTTCAGTCATCATTTGAGAGTTATTCAAACCTGTCAATTCAGGAGTTAAAACTATGACGAAGAAGATAGAAGCATGTCCGTTTTCGTCAGATCAGATTCTGACACTACTTGCCAAGAAAGAGCTTTAAAAACAGTACATGAAGGGAATCGCCTTTCATGCCTTTGGAGAAATGTTTTGCTTGTTACAACTTACAAAAACATATGACGCGTCTTTTTTTCATGACGTGGTCTGTTCGGCTGTTTCTCGCACGCTCAAGAAAGTTTCTTCAACGAGCTTGAAGTGAATGATTATGCTATAGTCAGCTATAGTTTTATCGCGGAGATAGAAATTCGATTTGGTCGAAATATTTATGCCATTACCGATTAATAATCAACTAAGCAATAACAGCCCGGAAGTGACGTCACTAGTTAAATGCAAGCTTATGCTTAATACAATAATTATATCTTAAATCATGCATCCGACCGTGTGTAGGAAAGCAATCTTTAAGGTCGCCAGAGGAGTTGTTGTCTTCTTCGTTTGTTACGTAGTATTTATTTTCATTTTTCGTGAAGAAACTCTGTTCACAGCAAAGAAGGAAAATGTAACTTTAAATGCGAATTTGAGGTTTCCATCTAGAGATTCAATACAAATATCCTTTAAAAATACCATTCAAATGCCCACAGATGAAATGACTATTCTTCAAAAATTGCGAATGGAGCAGAAAGCAAAATACAACAGGTAAGAAAAACTAGCAGATAGTGCATGCCTTGAGCAGTTGAGAAAACGTATCTCATCCAACAGACCATAAACGGCTGTCCTGGGTAATTTTGTTGAAGGGAGGGATACTATATATATGCTCTCGTAATATTTAAAAAGGCCCACGACGTCTGCGATCCTGTTCAGCCGACTCAGAGAGAAAATGTTGATATTTCCCCTTGCCCCTGTCGGGATCCCAGTCGATGAATTCCCCCACCCCGTCGGTTACATGACCTTTCCCCTAAGTAAGAATTACACCCCTAAGCTGCTCCGGCAGATTGTTTCCCCCCACCCCCACCCCAATTGTGTGATGCTGGCTATACTCCACTGCCCTCCATTGGGACCTTTATCTGTTGGAAACAATCAGAGGCGGTGGAACATGTCTGAATCCGGGGGCACAGGATCTGAGGGGTTCTTTCCAACTCATATTTTGATAGCTTGTAGCACAGCAGTAGGCTATAGCTTTATATGGTAAATTTACCTCCTCATCTCCCTCCCGCCCACCGGGAAACTTTGATCGTTCCGGAATTACCAGTGACCCATTTAACCTTCTGTTTTTCTTCTCATTAATTCACAGCTTCAAATATTCAAGATATTTTGGTCCAAAATTCAGTAAAGTATAACAAATTTATACCAAAATCTACAAAAATTTGAAATTGTTATAGATCACAATATCATCATAAGGCAATTTTATTGGTTATATAAATTGGAATATATTTACTGTCTAACAGAATGAGAAAAACAAATAAGAGGTCCTTAGATCAGATGGCCTAAATTCGCCTTCAGCGAGTCAGTGGCAGGACCCAAAATGATTAAAGGCGCTCCACGAGTTAAATTTGTAGTATTTTGCTCGATGTTTGTGTTACTTTCTTCAATCTGTCAATGAAAAGATCAATTTTCATAACTGAATAAGGAGACTTAGATATATTTTAAATAACTCTTTTATCTCTGTAAAGGGACACTTTTTAATCTTTACACAAAAGATAGGAGAGAGCACATCAGTTTATGTCATGGCAATGGCCTCGGGTCCAAATAGTAAGTTTTGCCTTGTATGACCCATTTAAAAGATGCCCCACTAATGAAATTTGGGGTTTCTCCCACACTCCAGAAACTGAGAAAGGTCCTATTTCAGGTATTTCAAAGAGTTGTTACAAATTATAAGCTGGGAAAATAAAGGTAGGCAGAGGTAAAGGTCTTTTAAGTATAAAAGGTCCAATATGTAGGGAGAAAAAAGTTTAACAATGTTTAAAAGGGCAGGTTTTATCTCTAAAAAAGGCAATTGTCCTCTTTGAAAGGACACTTTTCCACCACATTCATACGCCTCGTCTGGCAAATCCTGGAGCCTTTCATGTAAGGAATGCCCCACCCTAATGCCCCACCACCGAAATATCAACTGCAGTTCTTTTATGTTGAGTTGTGATTACAGGGAGTTGTGAGTGGGATATGACCTGCACTTGTTTCCGGCCCGTCTGCCTGTCGATATGCCGAAAAGTCTCATCAAGCAATAAATTAATCTGATAAATCGGTTATTTTCTGGTCGAAGCTTGACCTGATATACCCGAACGATGGTATCGGGCCTGTATGAAAAGGACAGACAATTTTACAGCAAGGAACCGGCAAATCTAATGGCTCTGATATATGGATATGTTGTAAAGTATCTACGTATTCCTGAAACTATATATTAACTGATTAAAGGCTCAACCTGACAAGCTTTTACATTCGTTTACTGTCAGACTGTTGCCAGGGGTGTAAATAGACTTCGAACGCTTGTGGGAGGGGGAGACAAATTATGTGTCTACAATAATTATAGAACTATATAGTACGGTCATAAAGATAGCCAAACAATTATATTTTCCAGAACATTTTAAAAAGTATTTTGTCTTTTTGCGTAGAAACAAAAACCATAAATTATAACCATAATAATTTTCCTACAAATTTTCTTCAATAGAGGTCATATTTTTTCCGAGACCCGACGAAATAGTCAAAATTGAAATTGCTGTATGATATTTCTAAGGGTTTAATCCCCCTCCCTCCCCGCACCTGACTGTTGTCGATATTTTCTGTGGTATTAGGATAGACCTTTATTTATTCATCTTATTTCTACAGTAATGTACATATGGAGTCGATTAACATTACAGAAGACGCCAAGCCGTCGGGAGAAACAAAACCGAAACAAATAGAGGTGCAACCGAAACCTGTCCAAAGAATTGAAAAAACTCGAGTCATCAAAGTTGTTAAAGTAGTTCGCGTGCGAGAGGTTACAGCCCGTGAAATAGCAGCGAGGAAAGCAGCCGCGGAAAATGCAAACAAGTCGACAGCTTCCGAAAAAAGCCGAATCCCCGACCCGAAACCTCTCGAACCAGAGGCTATGTTTGTTGCTTCGCGGTTGACGGTCAATACTACCGGTAACATTAGTCAAGGGTAAGCTGCCTAACTAACTACTAGTGTATTTACACTTTTGGGAATCAAATGTACCCCAGACCAGAGAGATGTCATTTTAGAGAGACATCTCTCTGCCCAGACAGAGAGAACAGAAGGGGCCCATTGGAGAAAGATGAGGTAAAAGGAGAAAAAGGAAGAGACAAGAGGAAGCAGAAACTTGATTAATGAAATTAGGGCACCATGATATCACAGTAAGGGTGTAGCCAGGGCATCATGATATAACAGTAAGGGTGTAGCCAGGGCATCATGATATCACAGTAAGGGTGTAGCCAGGGTTGATGGGGACGTATGATCCCTTCCAAAAAAAACTGAAAATTAAAAAAAGTATGGTTCAGAAAATATGTTAAAAGATCCAGATTATAAGGCGATGAAATTGTAATAGACCAGTGGCGCCGGCAATGAGGAGGGGCATGGGGGCACGTGCCCCCCCCCCCCATGCCCGAAATTTGACAAAATTATTTTGTCCAAAATGGCTATTTTTGACTTGTTTTATGGGAGTGGGGGTAGTCTGTATCATTGCAAAATTATATGCTACTATATCAGATTGTACCATATATTGATTGAGGTGCAAATTTGGTACAAACCCGTGTATTGCACACATTCAGTCTTTTTAAGGAATCTAAAACTTGGAAAATGTGAAGTTTCCCTGGGGTTTTGCTCCCGGACCCCCACCGGGGATTTTCCCTTGGACCCTACAAGGGGCCCTATGGCGGTCCCCTTGACCCAATGCCGAAAGGGTTTGTGCCCTCCTCCCCCTTCCCCAAATACCGAACCCTGATGGCGCCACTGTAACATACTGCTATTTGGACGACATTTACGAAAATATTTTAGGCCATTAGCATTTTTTTCTCAGCGACCTCTCATCTGAACAGCTGAAAGACTTGCTAACGACCTCTGCAAAATGCAAAGAAGTTTATTCTAGTGGCATACGTCTCAAGCAAGTAAACAGTTGAAGGCAAAAACATGTTCAAATTCAGAAATGTATTGGTGACGGAAGAAGGTGGATAACCCAACTTCTTAAACTAATACAGTCCGGAAGCATGCCTATTAATAGGAACATTTATAACACACGAGAATATTGAAGTCATGCAGCCATATTGTTCAGATGTTGTCATACTTTCTAAACGATGTACCTGAAATATTATAAATCACAGTGTTGAAAAATATTTCAATTTTCAAAATGGCCGTTTTGTGCCTAAAAGCTTAGCTCTATTGTCTGTTTTTCATAATATTTCGAAAACGGCGTGGTGAACATATCAAATGGGAGTGGAAAAGTTGTAGCCATAAATGAAGGTATTTTCATGAGTTTTAAGATTCCACTAGCAAAGATATTTTTCCCAGACGTATTTCAAATTTGAAATATGTAAAGTTGCATAAGGCTTTAACGCTAGGATAGCAAAGGATCATGGGAAATATAACAAAATAGCGGCTTGCATGTAGCAAAATGTTCTCATTTTTAGGAACATTTACGTTCCCATTAATAGTCATACTACTGGACCGTTATATGAATAGGCAACTACACCTCATCAGAATTCAGTACACCTCTAATAATATTTTACATTGTTGTTCATGCATCGATTTTCTCACAGAAACCTAATGAGTCACAGGATGTGGCACTTCAACGACACCCATGCCGAAAGGATTTATCTTTACCAAAAGCTGCTATCCTCAAGCATACCATTGAACAAGACCAATGTTCATACCTTTAGGTAATTTCTTTTTTCTTTTTGAAATATGGAATCTTTAAATTAGAAGATTAAAAATGGCTGACGTCACAGCTAACAGGCTCTTTAGTTGATTACCTCGACATTTCCCCAAATGTTTCAGGCTTTGGGTTCAGCATCTTCCGTCCTTCCTGTCAGATCATGGTATCCATATAAAACATAGTAAGTCATGATCATATACCGGCACGCACCAAACGTATCTGGAGGGAGGGGCAAGATAGAGGTAACCAACATAATCAAGCATTTCAGCAACCCGTATTGACAGGTGTTTGAACATTTAGATTGTAATCGTCTCATGACTTAAAAAAGTTGGCTCCAGTGGCGAGATCTACTCCACTCAACATAACAGTATGTATAGACCTGCATGTGTATAAACTATTCCCCATAAATTGCTGTTTGCATCTCCAAATTTCCAGGCTTAATCACGCCGCTGCACACAGCCATGGTCGGCCCACAAACAAATTCACTCCTCCCTCGCCAGCTCGCCCTGTCCCAGGAAATATTTGTTAACTCGCATAAGTCGATGCATTCTTTAGATCATAAAGTTGGCCATCAGGTTATAATACCTTCATTAATAATTTCGCCGGAGAATTGTAAACTTTGGTCCCCAGGTTTGTTACAAGCAATGGCATTCGACAACACGATTTCATTAATCAAAACTTGGTTAAAGTTGTTAAAAACATGACATTGCTAGTGCAAGACACATAGCCCTGCTCCTGGGATTTCACGTCAGGGAATTACTGGTCACGTCTGTGCCTACGATTTATGGTCATGCACAAGAAAGTCAGAATTTTACTAATTGTCTCTCAGAAAGTGTCTACATTCGCAAATACAAAAATTCTGACCTATTAGAAAGAAAGCAAGTGAGAGTTAATTAATATGCAAATTACAGTATATTTAATAATATGCAAATTGCAGTATATCTAAACTGATTGATCGTACATATTCAATCACATGTTTTGTTTATATTATTTATACTCACACCACAGGCGTGAACTCCAGCAGCGTAAACTAACCAAAACTTTCATCGTTACGCAACAAAACTCACCAATTGGGACCAAGCTTCCTTTTTACATCAATGCACTGAAAAAGGTGAAAGGAGGAAAGAAAGTGCTAAATCTCTTCGACGTGGACAAAGCTTTCTTTGGAAAAGTCCCCAAAGTAATCAATCGTCTTTCTTTATTTCTATTCTTTGCGGTTATCTGGGTTATGTGCAATTCAAAGAATATCTACTTTCACGTCACAGGTAAATTTTGTGAAGTCACTTCCTGAACGGATATTGATGTGCTTGTTAGTATGTTTGTAAAACATTTCGACCAATCAGAAAAGTTGAATTGTATTACATATCTATCTCCACATGTACACACTATCTGGCCTTCAATTAGATGCATGTATGCACGGGCACGGACATCCCACTCGCCACAGTAATTGAAGGGTACTTCTCATTGGAAAAAAACGGCACTTTTGTCAGTTTTCGAAAAGCAAGTTGTATGGTTATTTTTTGTATCTTAGCGTGACCCCCATCTCCCCCTCCCACACACACACACACTTCTGGCTCCTTCCCCTAACTTTCGATAGGCAAATCCCATCATGGGTTTGAGATTGGGGACCAGTGTTGGCAATTGCCCATTGAGTGAATAGGTAAAAAGCCTAAGCTTTTGAAAATTATTAAGGACCTTGCCACTCCCATCACGGCCCTCGGTGTCAGGGCCCCTGATAAATTACGTGCTTTAATTGTGTCAAATAAATACTAAATGTATGTTACATTTTGTATGAACTATGTAGGATTTGTAAGTAGATTTCTATTTGACTTCCAAGCTTCAAGAATGACCTAGAATAATTTCATTTAACTTTTAAAAGGGCACCTCCTTCCCCGTTTGCCCTGACTTTAACATGGGTACCTCCTGACCCCCCCTTCCCCTCCCTCACTGTAGGGCAAAGGAGGGGACCGTCGCCCCTGTGGTTCCGACATCGGTGGGTTTTACCAATATTCCCCAAACGAAAGTTTTCCTGAGTCGGGGATAATTTCAGATATCCTCCATGCCCGTAGCCAGGGGGAGGGATGGGGAGGGGGGGGGGAAGGTTGAGAAAGTACCCTTTTGAAATGTACTAAAATAATAACCACCTGGAATTTCAATGTTTGTTGCGCTTTTATACGGCGAAAAAAGAACCCACCTTTCAAATTCCTGGCTACGGGCCAGTCGTCACCCAAGTCTGTTGCATTAATTTTCTTTCGAGGACGCCCGTTGAAGATTGTTATCGTTTCCCTCCTACGCTACTTCTCCTTGTCGCTATGATGGTGTTATGAATCATAGCGCTTGGCTGCTTGTGAAGCTCCTTATTTGTATATGCGTACGCGTATATGTGCTCACGAGAAACTTTGCAGTTCAGAATGCGTGATTTGCTCTCTCATAATCAGGTAATGCGCAGTTATTGAAGAACTAAGACCAAGGTTAGTCTAGTGTAGGCCTACAAGTGGGAGTGTGTCATTGCGGAGAAACGTGGAAAATATTAATAAATGGTAACTAGTGGTAACTATTTGCTAGAAAATAAACAGATAAATGAAACTTTCGCCACTCTCAAATGCTCTCTGAGAACGTGGTGCCGAATGATCGATCGTACGCGTTGTGTGTGCACATGCGACAATTAACATAACTCGTCTCTACAAAAATATAAATATTCATATTTATATTCGTACACTAAATAAACATAAATAATCATATTTTCAACTAGGCTATCTGCGCACCTGATTAATCAATCAATTTTCCATTGTTTATCTAGCCTAGGAAAAAAATCGCCGCCTGCTGTTGTCACGTTTATTTCTTTGGAAGATATAATAAACTGATAAACAAACACATTTCGTGACAATAACACACCAACGATTAAAGATTTGCATTTCTGCATTTGATAATAATCTAAAATCTTGAGAATACAACCAATACAACTTGCAAGTTTACACATAGAATTATTTCCTTCTGTAAGAATTCCAAAACAGCACCACACTCAGACCTTTCTGTTTTCAATGACACCACCTGACCATGGACTCTTTTTAGACCTGCCTAAGTTTGTTATATTATGGAGATATACCATTTTGGAATAGTATCTCCATGGTTATATAGACTGAAGAAGTCAAGCATGTCCATCATATGTGAAAAAGGACTTCAATTGAAAAAAATGGTGAAGAAAGCGTTCAAAAATCTTATTCCCGTTATTCAAGTTTTAAGCTCTGTTTTATCTATGTAGAAATGGCTGGTGTAGTAAGTCTATGGAAAGTTAGCGTCTTCATCCTCACATTCTTAACAATTTAATGTTAAAATATTTTGAGGAACAAAGTTTTATTTAATTTTTTTACTAATAAGATTATTTCTCCTCGAACTTCTTCAGGTGGTATATTATAAATACCCTTGCTAGATTTCAGTTTAACTACTTTGTTGACATATCCCATAAATTTTAAGCCACAAAATCGCAAGACAAAATATGATAGAATACATACAAAAACTTTAAGAAATCTGAGGCTAAGCCATCACAACTAGTCTGATTTCAGTCGTTTCTATACAAATGATACAAACTTTAAACTTTGATATCTCCTTAACGGAATAAGATTTTTGAATACTTTCTTCACCATTTTGTTTCTTTTGAAGTCCTGTTTCACATCAGGTAAACATGCTTGACCACTAACAGACTAAACTAATCCTTGAAAGATTTGTGTCCTTACATTAGCGATGTTCGGATTTTCCACATGTTGGAAAATCAAACATCTCAAGGCCACCGAAAATTCACCTATCATTTTCCCCAACATACAGCGTATAATTTAAACTTAATTTTCCCATTAACCTGTTAACCGTGACGGAATAAGATTTTTGAATGTTTTTTTCACTTTTTTGTTTGTTTTGAAATCAGGGCGCCCGTTTTTACGAATTTTACAGATATACTATCAACAACAGAATGATGGATAAACTTCATGCCTCCATAGCCCACAGACGACGTGAGGACAACGGTCACTTGAATATATATATTTTAACCAAAACATCGCTGTACCGTTGCAATTGCGTGCTAGATAAGCATTCGATTTTAGGGACCTCCTAAACATACTTATCGGTATAGTGCCCCTTTAACTTAGTCTTTAAAGACTGTTCCATCTTTCGCCAATGTATTTTTACAAGTGAAATATGTTGCCTTCTATCAACTTTATTTGCCGAATGTGGAATTAAGCTCTCTGGGTTTGATGATTGACAGCTTGTTTTAACCAATCACTGCACGAATTTGCTTAGCAACAAAATCTGCATAACTAAGTGGGGAAAACATCCTACGCGGTACTGATACAGTACAGCTAGTTAGCACTTAGTGGCGCGCTAGTGTTGTCAATGCATATGTACAAAACAATTTTCTGCACACACAGGCTGAGTGACGGCAAAATGGTGAACAAAAATTGCGCTTACGGGCCCACTACGGGCTTTGTTAATCCGATTCTCGTTACCCAGAGCGGTTTTTGCTCAAAACTCGAAAGATCCGACATCCCAAGAAGTGCCATAAATGGATCAAAACTTTCGGAAGGCCACATCAACATCCAAACGTCAATGGATTAGTCATCTTGTTTGCTCCACCTAGTAACCGCCTTGCTAGTGGGCGTGGCCTATTTCGTAAACTAGGTTAATTGACAGTCGGGTCACAATATTTACTGTCAACATATCTAAATATATAGATGATCCTATATACTCTAGATAAATTAAGTTGTAATAAAGTTTAAATGCAGGGGACAATCTCCTCCTCCCGCTTCCTCTACCTGTTCACAAACTGATACCTAGGACTGTAGAATACCATATAAAACAGAAAGGAAGAATAATTATTTTGGTTTTACTCTCGCCAGGTTTTTCCTTTCAAGCCTTACAAAAGATGCAGTCTGGTGGGTAATAGTGGATCTCTACTGACGAGTGGGTGTGGTCAAGAAATCGACAAGGCGGATTTTGTGTTCAGGTAAATTTTTGGCAGCTTTTTTGTCAGCCTTTATGGAGAGTTTGATTTCACTTTATCCAGTTATCACTCACTGACATATTTCCTCTTTGTAAATTTGACAGAAGTTATGTATAATTTATTGCAAAGACAATTTTTACCTATGCGTGCATGACCGTTTACACGATTTATTCAGTGGTTTAGCAAATTCATTATAGAATATCTTTCCAATAGGCGACAATATGGTTGAGTCCTCCGTGGAGGGTAACTCGCCAAACATAACGTTAGACTCCGATAGAAAATCCCATCTCACACGGTGGTTATTTAGAATATCTCAAAAACTACGGAAACACATACATTTAACGTTTAGATTTTGTGTGTATTCAAAGAATTGTTACTTTCCTTTTGGAAAAAATAAAACAATCGAGCGGAAAACAAGCGGCTGCAGGAGTTGTTGGCCATCTTTCCGCAAAAAATATTAGTGAAAATTTATGAATATTTATGATATTACACGAATTTCAAATTAGTTCGATCAGTCGTTTTATTCATTTGCTTAATGTGAAAATATAATCGCGCAATCTGAACTGCAGATGAAACGACCGAAAATATTCTATGAACTCGGAAATTCTTCTCATGAATATTCAGAAATATTCATTGCTAATTTGGAACGTAAAAACACCGGGACGTAAAAGTAAAAACTGGACTGTTTGGATTCTGGAAGGGTAAATGGCTAATGGTAAATATTGATAAAATGTATATTTCAATAGTAATTTCAGTTGGGGCAGGGCAAGGGGGAGGGGGGCAGGTGTAAAAGTGGATTTTGGAAAACATTTGCAAAAAATTGTGGTTTCTGATAGGTGGTTCTCCATTGACTTTACACGCGTAGTCACGCGGTAACTTCGCGAGAACCCTGCCACGGAGGAAACCGTATTGTCGCCTATAGCGGCGCCACGTCCGGGAGGACTGGGATGGAGGGAGGGGGAGGGGGGGGTTGTTTCATTCCACTTTTCTCTAAAATCGATTTTCGTCCAAATCCGAGGAGAAAATGTAGAGGAGGGGGAGGATCAGTGCGTTGTCCCTATTTTCTTTTTATATTTTGTCAACTGCTGGTCCAAGTCAGGAGATTGAAAAGCCGGTGTCCATCCCAGGTGTGTGGTGTCTGGCGCCGTCAATTTCAGCACCACTTGTTCGAAGATGATTGCTTGACACATCACCCGTAAATATGGTACATACTAGTGACGTCATTTCCCAGCGGCTATTTTTGTAAATAATTCTCCTAATCAGAAACTTTTAATTAGGTTTTATACCTAATTCCACGTTAACCGTACGATAACTTACCTTTAAATGAAAGAAACACAACGGAAAAGAAACTTCAATATTTTACTCCATATTCAACAATTATTTTTAAGGAAAAATGATTTTCATTGTTTTTTACTACTTTTGTTTTTAATTTCTTCGGGTGGTAATAGTTACTTTACTAAATTCTGTTTTAGTTCTGGGCCTAAATCCGATAGATTTTTAGCCACAAAATCTCATAAAAAAAGAACTTAAGTTTTGAAAAATATGAAAATGAGTCCGCCAATTAATCCTTCAAAAGATTAGTTCAAGGGTCAAGCATGTTCAACTACAAACAGATAAATGACATAATGACATTTAACAGTTTAAAGTTTGGTATCATTTGTGTAGCAACGACTGAAATCTTACTCGTTATGATGTCATAGCTTCAGATTCCTCAAAGTCTTTATGTATTCTATCATATTTTGTCCTGCAATTTTGTGGCTTAAATGGGATATGTCCAAAAAGTAGGTAAAGCTGAATCTAGAAAGGATATTTATAATATACCACCTAAAGAAAGTTCGAGGAAAAATAATTTAAATAGTGAAAAAATTATATAAACTTACTTTATCATACATTAACAATCGTTAAGAATGTGAGGATGAAGACAACTAGTAGACTTACTACACCAGTCAATTCTACACATATAAGACAAAGCTTTAAACTTGAATATCTCCTTAGCGGAATAAGATTTTTGAACGCTTTCTGCACCATTTTGTTTTCTTTTGAAGTCCTCCGTAACATTCACTTGGTCGGAAATGTGACCTGAGGTCATTAGACCGGATAGCAACCACCGCATTCACCCCGCATTGGAGTAAAAATAGAGCGATCAGTTTTATTTGTTTACGTACCGCACACAGTAAACGCATACGGACTAGCCACATAAATCGGGCAAAGGTTTGTTTTCACTCCAGAAAATGACGTAATCTCCCGGATGTGACGTGGCACTGACCAAGTGAATAAGATGGACATGCTTGACTACGGAACTAATATCTATCTACTGTGGTGTAGCGGTTATCATACATGAATACAGACCACGAAGTCCTGGGTTCAAGCCTAGGTTGGGTAGACACGCCAGTGCACCACAACTGGTTATCAAAGGCCGTGGACATTGACTTGGTTGTCGATGTTATATCTGTCCGTGCGTCGTACCTGTGTTCTCGTCCGGGTCGCATTAAGCGTTTCGTGATAGCATTGTTACTATCATAACCGATTACGCAGGTGACGACCCCGTCATTGTAATTGTGTGTTCACTCGTCGTCGTTGTCGTACTGAACTAATCCTGTAAGGTGGTAAGATCCCAGCTACAATATTCTTGTTATATACTTTTGTATACAGATGTAACGCTGCGCCTATTGAACCCTTCATTACGGATGCAGGTTCAAAGAGTAACCTAACCACGCTGAATCCAAGTATATTTTTCAAAAGGTAATGTAGACAGCTCAGCCAGAAAGTGTGACGTCATTCGGCCTATATTTCATATAGGCCGAAGGCCGAGAGTCGAAACTCCTATACCTCGGTGCGTGATACTTTTTGTTCGTCTACCATCCATGTTGGTTCCAAGTGAGGGCAGTAGAGAGTCAACAATTTGAAAATAAAAAATTAATTACAATTATAATTGAACAAAAAAATGTTGAAAATGTTTATAAAAAATATTATTATTACAAATTAAGTATTTTTGAATATTTACTTGTATGAAATTTTGATAAAAACATTGACAAATATGGACACTAAAATTATAATTAGGAAACTTAAGAAATATTTTTCCTACAGTACATACAGAACTGAATTAACGCGCTACGCGCTTGCTGCACGCGTACACTGACAAACTACAAAATTACACTTGCAAGCTAAAGGTGGATACGTCACTAGCTTAGGCCAAGTGACCCGCTAAGTGGAAACCTAGGCCTAGTCGTTAGACACTGTTCAGTGTTAACAAAACCAATCATGGATAAACGTTTAATGAATCAAAAGCTTACTTGGACTGTTGTTAGTGTTGATCCCTGTAAATTTGATTTGCTATTATGCAATAACCTAGTATACCTAACGCTCAGTCGGTAGGCAAAGACCTTTTCACAAAAAGACATAGGGGGGCCTAACTTGTCAGGCTGTCGTCCGGTGCTGCAACATATTTTTTACAATACGTCTTGTACAGGTGCGTACGGTTAAATACGATACGCATGTACGTGACATTCGAATGGACGCACGATATTATTTGAATTTCGCACGCGAAGCCAGGTGTTTATACACAAAAGTTTACAAAATTAATAATTAGTAAGGCTTAAAAATACACATTTTTCTAATATAAATAGATACGATTACATCATTATTTATAATTTAAAAAAAGTACAAATAAAATTATATTTTTTTCATTCAAAGTACGAATCTGTTTTTTTTATATATTATTTTATACGTTTTATTTGAGGTAGAAAGTTCTACTGCCCTAAGTTGGAACCAACATGGGTGGTTGACTTAAAAAACACTGTAGGTATAGGAGTTTCGACTCTCGGCCTTCGGCCTATACGTAAATATAGGACGAATGACGTCACGCTCTCTGGCTCAGCTGATTATAGAGCTTTTACACGCTATTAATCCTTGCCTTTTTTTTTTTTTTTTTTTTTTTTTTTTTAATCTCATTAGAAATTCAAATGAAAACAGTAAAGTAGGCCTACGTGTTGATGAAAATTTGGGAGATGATTTGAATAAACATTTTGGCCGTTTTAATTACTCACGCAATAAAGATATTAACATTTCTCTACCGGAATACACAGGTGATGTGTGTGTATCTGAGATAAATATATATTTTGTATGTTATCAATTTAAGAATGTTAAAAAAAGGGTTGCATGTGGGTCAGATAAACTTCCTTGGTGGGTTTTTAAATTTTTAAGTGAAGATTTAGCACCATTATTTACTTTCGTTTTTCAGGAAACTATCTCCAACAGCAAAATTCCGTCGTTGTGGGAAAATGCCATAACAACTTCTGTCCCCAAAATTAAGACACCTCAAATTGTAAATGATTTTAGACCAATTGATCTCGCTAGTATCGCTTTTAATAGCCTACAGAAAATATTACTGCCCCGTTTGATAGAGAGTGTACAGCAACTTGGAGATGTGTATCAATTTGCTTACAAGAAGGGTGTTTCATGTGTAGATGCTGTACTGATTTTAATTAACGATATAGTGACTCATTTGAATTGTAAAGAAACAACCATGTCAAAGATTCTTTTTCTCGATTTTTTAAGTGCTTTCAATGCGGTCTTGCCAAACTACCTACCTAAAGATTTGACAATATTTATAAAAGACCCGTGGCTCATTCATTGGTTGGCACAGTTTCTTCAAGGGTGGACAAGACAAATTAAACTGGACAAAGGTTTGTCAAAACAATCTGAAATAAATGTAGGAGGCCCTCTATAGGCTGCACTTTGTACCATCTATACCGACGAAATAAAATCAAACGAAAATATTTGTGTAATAAAGTATGCCGATGATACTGCTATTTCATGTCAAATTGCTAAAAATTATGTAAATGAGGATCAAGCCTTGTAGAGTATCAGTCATTTGTTGATGAGTCTGTGTCAAATGTAGTGAAAAGAAATCAAACGAAATGTGCTTTTTAAACAAAAACGTCAAACATACAGGTCTTTTTCAATCAAAATCAGACAATAAATTTATTCAAGGTTCAGAGGTTGCAAAATGCGTAAAAACTGATTATCTTGGTGTATGTCTGTATGTATTGATGATAAACTGACTTTTTCCCATCATGTGTCCAAAATTTTAAGTAAAGTTAACTATATTGTTTCAAGTTTATTATACATTTCATCTTTTTGTAATCTTAATGCTAGAGTTAATCTTTTTAAATCAGTTATTTTATCACAGGTTCTTTATGCGGTACCCGTTTGGTATCATAAAGACAAAGACAGAATCAGGAAATGTTTAAAGTATACTACAAATTTTTAACCTACATTAGCCCATGCTTATTTAAATTTTAAATGACAGGGCGAAATCGGAATTCATTGCAAAAATCAACAAAGAACAAAACCATCCTTTACGCGACACATTACAAAGTCATCTAGCACGTTCAAACAGAAACCTTCGAAACCCTAACATATTGCCAAAATACAGAAAAAAACGTCCACAAAAATTCATTCATTTACCGTGCGGCAATTTATTTACAGACAGGAGAGTTAGAATTACTGTTTTAAACCTTTTATCTTTAATTTGTTTCCTTATTTGTTTATTCATATTCTTTTATTTTCTGCTATGTGTTTTAATATGTATATGCATGCACTTTTTCCTTTTACAAATGTTTTAAATTTGTACTGGAATATAATATATATATATATATATATATATATATATATATATATATATATATATATATATATATATATATATATATATATATATATATATATATATATATATATATATATATATATATATATATATATATATATATATATATATATATATATATATATATATATATATATATATATATATATATATATATATATATATATATATATATATATATATATATATATATATATATATATATATATATATATATATATATATATATATATATATATATATATATATATATATATATATATATATATATATATATATATATATATATATATATATTAATCCAATCACCCACATATACATTTTTGTGCCACTTTACATTCCGAAAGTGCAAGGTCATGTTTGTATCATGATACTGTGATACATAAACTTTGTTGTCAAAGGTCACAGAGCTAGCGACCCTTTTAACCATTCCCCCATACTTTTGGAATGGTAAGAGTGATCTAAGCGTGGGTGGTGTCATGCGAGTTTATGGGTATAGTTATTATTATTAATTCTTATATACATTACTGATATTTATATCTCTACGTCTAAGATAAATTTCCTGTTATTTGCTGATGACACAACTGCATTTTTGCAAGGTCCTGCTGTGGAGGCTGTCTTACCAAATATTGCTCATAAATTCTCCCATTTTTCAAATTGGTTAAATGCAAATAAGTTAACTTTCAATATTTCCAAAACTACTTTTTTTTTTAAATTTTGATGACAAAGTTTTGAGTCCAACCAATTATACGTTAAATTTAGAAGGAATTCTCTTGTTGCATCATCGTATACTAAGTTTTTAGGTACCTATATTGATTGTAAACTTGACTGGAAGAAGCATATATCTTGTATATGTACAAAGAGGGTAGCCACAACGAGTGGAATTCTCAACGGCGTCTTAAACATTTTCTACCCAAAAGTGCCCTTTTGACTCTTTACAATTCCTGAATTCTTCCTTACTTCAATAATAGTCTTATTGTGTGGATACACGCTCATACCACTTCACTTAGCGACTTATTCAAACTCAAGCAAGCCCTTAGGACCGTGTGCAAATTACCTTATCGGACTCATACTGCACCTCTTTTCAAAGAATTAGGCATTCAAGTTATTTAAACTTGCCTCCCACCAGTTAGGGATATTCCTATTTCGGTGTTTTCATGGCCTACTCCTAAGCTTTTTTTTCTTTTTTTCTTCTCAATTTCAATACTGCCTTCCATTCACATAATAATACTCCATGTAAAAACCAAATGCATACTCTTCTACCACGAACGTGTATTATGCAGTCTCAAGTGCGATGTACAGGTTTTAAATCTGAAATTCCCTACCATAACCCATAAAAAAAAATCGTTATCGTTGTACATATTGAAATTGAAACTCAAAAGCTCTGTTAAATAATACACTCAATTAAAATTAGATTTGTATTCTTTCCATATATATACTGTTTCTTAATATGTAATTTATTGTTTGTTTTTCTTTCCTCTTGAGGAGAGGGGGAGCTTATGCACCACGGGAGGTGTACGTGGAATTGTTCGTCGGTTGTTGTATTAGGGGTGTGAAGGATCTGGTGTATGGGGGTTGGGGTTGATGGGGGGAGGGGGAGTTAGGGTTGCATTTCTATTTACTAGTATTTTTCATTTTCAAGGCCCAGACTAGAAAAGTTGACTTATTTCTGGTCCTTTATCTTCTTTCAGTTACCACATCACATAATTATAGCTGATTGTGTGTTCTATACTCATGGTTCTTACAAAATGTTTTTGAATATTACATTGTCCAAAATTCTTGCTATGATTTAAGTATTAAAAAAAAAAATCCTATCAAAATATGTCTCCAAAATTTTGGGTACAAGGTCAAAGGTCAAATGAAACCGAGTTTCTTGTGATGGCTGTATCTTTTTAAGGAATTACTTGGTATCTTTAAAAATTGCATAGGTGGGTAGGGTTTAACATTCTAAAAAAATAAAAAAAATAATAGAAGGTCAAAAGTCATGGGTCAAAGGTCAAATCAGTTTTAAACTCAAAAAGTATAAGACCTATACCAACCCTATGTTGTACCATGATACCTTGGTACATAATTTTGTGTCCCGTATAGACTCTGGAGTCAAAAGGTTACAGAACTATTGACCACTTTTCACCATTTTCCCCAATAGTTATGGAATGGTAAGTGTGACGTAAGCATGAACGGTGTAATACAGTAGGGTACGATAAATGTGAAAAATGTCATTTGTTGTTTCAGTGATTAGGGTCAAGGGTCAGAGGTCAAATATAAAAGTCACAGAGCTATAGTGACCCTATTAGCTATTTCCACCACTATGCTGTATGCTTAAGGTGATGAGATCAGCAACTTCACGGATTTCTTTCTTGTTCTACTTTTCATTTTGATTTAAAGAAACGGCAAGATGAACACACAAAAAAACAAGAAAAGAAGAAAAGCAAAAAAAAAAAAAAAAAATGGACTACCAGCAATGGCTGATGAATACATTCATCAGCAAAATGTTTCATCAAAATCGTTTAAAAATTGAACTTCATATTTGTATTTGATTTTGAGGCATAATATGTAAATTTTGGTTATATCTGATATTTGACTTGTTGACTGGGTGACCTTCGTTTTTCTCATTCAAATCCCTTTTTGTCTTTCAAAATTCTTTTAAAGTATACCAAAAGTTTCTTTCAGTATAAACCATACCTCTACATTAAACTTCTGACAGGAATCATTCTATGCAGGAACAGACTTTTCTCATCATTTTCAGATACAATAAACTAAATGCATCTGACGATGTCCGAATGTTCATTCAAGATATGCGCCAATACAACGGATTCTTGTGGGTGCCATGCTTTGGAAATTCTAAATTCATAGAGATTTGTATGAAAGCTTTCAATAACTATAACATAACGGAAAATAGTTTCGTCATGGGTCACCCGAATCATTTCAAGGCAGTATGGGATTTCTGGACGGACAGGCAGTTTACGAGGATCATATCAACAGGTAAGTGCGCCATGTACCTCTGCATGCGACTAAGAATGTATGTATGTATGTATGTCTGTGTGCCTGTCTAGTGGCGGGGTATGGGCAGCGGGCCACAGGTTTGGGGTCAGACCCAGCAATGGCAAATATGTTGGTGGCGCGTGGGTGTGAGTTAGAGCGCGTAGCGCGTAACCATAGGCGTGGGGACTGATTCAAGGGTCCACATCAGGACCCCTGGCGACAGGGTCGTATTTAAGGAAGTTTCACTGGTCTCCAAACATTTAAAAATTCGTCACTTATTCATACGGATTCCCAGTTTGCAATCCAGAGGTGATCTTTTGGAGGGCCGTTTCGTCACACCAGATTGTTATTAAAATCACACGGTGGCGTCGTAAGGTGGCACTGCGCACGCGACGCGTGCGCTCAAGGGCGTGTGATCCAGTGGCCCGCTTAAGGGTCCTTGGTGGAGTCCGTCCAGGGGTGAAGCTCTGGTAGGATTCAGGGGGCGAGAGGGCGAAACTCCCTTGGGCTTTGGGGCATTTTGTAGGTCCAAAATGTTCCATTTTGATAACATATTTTATATTTTCATCAAACTTTTTCCCACCTCCTCCACTCTGCCAGTCTGCCAACCACTGGAGAGAAAAAAGAAGAGAATAACTTGCTCGAGGGGTTGATATAAAAGATAATTTACCGAAACGTGAACTGCAAATAGGGAAATTATTAACATCAAATTGAAAAATTAGATAAAATTAAAGAAAAAAATAGGTAAAATTAAAGAAAACTTTAGTTAATTCATAACATTATTGGCTAAAGTTAAAGGAAATTTAGCAATTTTCCCAGAAATTAAAGAAAATTTTCCAAAAATGAAGGAAAATTGTAAAAGAATATTCCCAAACTGAAGGGAATTTCCCGAAATTTTAAACAGATTTCTAGATAATTATCATTAAATCATTTAATATTTCAAAGGGTGGGAAAAATGCCCACTTAGCCCGCCGCCTACACACCAAGGCCCACCCCCGACGCCCCGCCAACCCCCTCTCTGGCCTATGATATTAAAACAAAATTGTAGAAAAATTAACATAGTTATACCTTTAGGTTTTTGTTTCTTCGCAAAATACAATATACTTTCGAAGAAAAAAAACAAAAAACATTTTTCGTAAAATTATCTCCATTTTCGTGAAGTTTTCTTCAACTTTTGTGGAAGGCCTTCATTTTTGAGAGAATATCTTCCATTTTGGAAAATGAAGTTGTCTTTAATTTTCGGGGAATTTCCTTAAATTTTCGTAAAATTTGCTTGAAGTTTATTTTTGTGAAATCTGCTCCACATTTTCGTGCATTTTTTTTTTCCTTTTGGGGAATTGCCTTCAATCTTTAAGAAGTTGTCTTCAATTTTTGGGAAATTTGTTTTAAATTTTATATAATTTCATTCATTTTCGGGAAATTTGCAACAAATTTTTGCGTAAATTCCTGCATTTTTGGGAAATTTGCTTCAATTTTTGTGCAATTTTCTCCATTTTTGTAAAATTTCCTTCTTTATTGTCAAATTTGCTTCAATTTTTGTGCGATGTCCTTCATTTTTGTAAAATTTGCATCAATTTTTGTGCATTGTTCTTAATTTTTCTTTAACTTTAGGAAATTTGCTTCATTCAAATTTAACCCATGTTCCCAAGGGACCCCCCCCCCCCCCTTCCTGCTCCTTTGCAAATAGTTTTTGGATCGTGATAAAATTGAATCTGGCCCCAAATATCAAATACTTTCCTACGCCGCTTTCAAGGCTTCACCCATCTGCCCATGTATGAACCCCACAATTTTCCCGGAATTTTCTCAATTTGCTGGAGAATTCTGCAAATACTTATCATAATAGATTTAAACATACATCAAATTGTCTTCTTTTCATCATTCAATTTGTGTTGATTTTAAACCAATGTGGGGCATAAAAAATCAAGTAATCTTCAGAGCTTTGGGGCTTCGCCCCTGGACCCAAGCTAATTGCAAGGCTTCGCCAATACGCTCCACAATTTTGCCCGAATTTACTTAATTTGCAAGGACAATGTCCCCCTGCCTGTTTAGAAATGCAATACCCAAATGATTATCTGAGTAGATTTTAATATTTTGATAAAATTTGTCTTCTTTCCATCAATCAATTATCGAACTTTGTGTTGATTTCCAGCCATTTTGGAGCATCAAAAACAAGGAATCTTCCGAGCTTCCGTGGGCTTTCCCCCCTGGATCCCAACCTAGGTTTCGCCCTATAGGTCTCGCCAGGGGCCCGTAGACGGTCACACGGTGTTACGCAATACCACGTTTGACACTTCAATTCGACTGCATTGGTGGGGAAAAGAAGGGGAGGGGTGGGGGTGGGGAGGGGGGGGTCTGTCTCAACTGTTCTATAATAAGATATTGTGTGATTGTATAGGCACGTTTGCATAGTTTTTTTTTTTTTTAAATAAGTCCGGCAAATGCAAATTTTCGTCGGGCAAATTTGGCTCACACCCCTAGACTTGAAGTCAAGTTAGCCCCTGGGCACGGGAGTATTGTCAACCGTCAACCACACAGCATCTACTGCACTACAGTCGTTAAACCGACCAAGTATTATTAGCCTCCTCTGATCCCATGTGCTAAGCACAGACTGAGAACAGCAGGCCCCGTCTTTAGAATCAATGTTATCACTGACAGACTGAGGTTTCTGGACCCATGACGTACCTCTACCGATTAAGCTAACCACTCGGCCAATCAGTTATCTTATGCAATTAATCACGAATGTTTTTTTCACAAAAAGGGTCATTGCTGTTTAATTTTGCCCCTGCATTTTCCACACTCGGCAACTTATGCCATAGAAAGTGCCTTCGTCGAAATTTTTACTCCAGGCCCCTTCTACCCTTTCGCCATCAGTCGTCCCCAAAAAGACAGAGCATGATAGCACAGAACGCACGGTGAGGTCGTGATAGGAGACACATGGTCTGATGGTTATGACGAGACTAGTCGTATATATTGGGGTGCAATGCATTCCCCCTTCCGCTTTTGTCCATATCTTTGGAATGGTACGGCGGGCAACAAATCCCGTTTATGCAACCAGACTGAAAAAGACGAATAAAAAAAATAAAAAAAAGGTACAAATATAAGAAACCATGCGTACAGGCGTAAGGCTTGTGTACATGTATGTAGGCCAATTATGTTCAGATGTTTGAGGTAAATTATAATAAGAATTGAAATCGCTGCCAGTAAATAGCATTTTTCTAGTGACATGATAGAAATCGAAAACCATTTTATCAAACATTTGGGGTATGGTATAAGAATTGCCAAGTTAGTAATACCAACCACACTCCCTGTTCGTATCCAAATTTGCTTCCGGAGGTTTGTCCCCCTGAACTCACACAGCTCTTTACCCTTGGACCTCACATCACAGGGTCACATCCTAGGGGTGTGGAGGGGGCAAGAACCTAAAAAAGTACTGTTATGTGAAGTTTCCATTAGACGTTGCCTGTGCTAATCGGGAAATCTGCCTACATTTTCGGGAAATCTGATTCAATTTTTGGATAATTTCCTTCATTTTCGGAAAATGTCCTTCACTTACGGGCATATTTCCAATAATTTTACCAAAGTTTCCTTTGATTTTACTAATTTATTGTTTAATGTTATGTTAATAATTTCCCCAACGTTACCCCCCAACCGGGAAGAAAGCATTCAACCGAAAAGGTGTAATCCTCTCAGGGGGCATATTCCCTCTGCCAGTCTGCCCCTGCGCTTGCTACGCTTTTGCATGCCAAGGGACCTTTATTGGGCCCCTGATCTCATTCTTTTTCGTTTTCTTCTCCACGCAGGCTTCTACCTTACCAACGTTGCCTTGATGATGTGAGGAGACACACTTGTTTGGTTTCTGGCCATTTCCGACCAAAATTGATGCAAATGTTCACCAGGTGCCCTATCACTATTTCAACGAGGAACAGTTTGGCGCCGCCCATTCCATGAACGAGGAGTTTACAGTGCTTCTTCAGCTGCATTCGTTGGGTATTTTAAGGGTCCATGCTGGAAGATGTAACGCTTAGTGAAATGCTTGAGTACAAGATTGTTTCGACTATTGGTCACAGCCTCACAGGTACGCGGCCAAGGTGTGAAGAAAGGGGGTTGAGGGTAGGGGTGGGGGAGAAGAACGTCACCTGAACGTTTTGCCAAATATTAAGGTCTAGCCAGAGGTGACATCTACCTACGTGCCTGCTGTGGGACACGAGATCGCCAGAAACAAATAAGATGAAATAGGAGCGAGACATTCGTTTTAAGTTTATAATACCACGTTCAGTTGCAGCGGGATGTGGTAGGTGGTACATGGTAAAAATATCATTATTGCTGTATCAGCAATCGGAACATACATCTATTTTTAATTATTGGACAGTGAATGTGATTTGGTGCTCCAATGTAGAAAAAGAATCTCAGACTTTTGTCAAATCCTTACTTTCCTCGTGGAGGCAAATATCTTTGGATTATCAAGGACAAACCCGTCGAGACAGGAAAAGGGGTGCCTTAAAGGAAAGGTATCGTTCCATAATTACATTCAGAAGTGAATTAACATCACAGATTTCTCGCAATCAATAAGAAAAATTGAAAACCGGAAGTGACGTTACCTGCACGGTGGCGTTCATTTCTGAATTTATCAATGGAACGATATACCTTTCGTTTAAGTCGGCCGACAAGATCAAACCACGTAAAATGTTGCAAGTGCTCTAAGATATAGGGCTCATCCGGAATATGCATTTTTGTGCTGACTTAATCATGTACATTGTGGAATAACAGATGTGAAGGGAAACTTAACTCTTCAAAATCAATTCGTCCGACTTTTATTTTTCCAAAGCTTCATGTGGACAAACAAATAGCCACATACTTTTAACTTTCTTTGTTTTTTGTAATGATTTTCTGTTCCTTTGTGCTATACCCCACTATCAATATAACACAGCGTTGGACTGGCCATTGTGCCAATGGTAGAAGGGCAAATTGCTCCGATTACCCTTCAACTTGACGTGAGCATTGTTGTGCCCCTCCAGCTATTGCTAGCATCAAAGATTACAGCCCAAAGCTCCAGTCTGACAATATATGATACAAATGAAAATCACATAGGGGCCTAACCAAGATTCTCACTCTATTCAAATACTGAGAACATTTTAAAATTTGATTTCTGAAGCTTAAAGAAGTAGGTGCATTTCTGTTGACCAGTTGACCATGCAGTGCTGCATTTAAACCTTTTTACAGGGAAGTCAAAATACCCTATCTCCCCATGGTTGTTTGGGAATCATGATGCAAAATCATCCATTTGTTTAAAAACAAAACAAAACAAAAACCTTGTTTGAAAAGAAACAAATACTACAAAGTTACAAAAACTAAAATGCTACTTACTAGCATTAACACGCACTAATAATAAAAGAAGCCTTCAAGTTCTACTCCCAAGCATACAAGGATTGGTTCATTGGTCAAACATGTCAATCTGATAAGGGGGATTTCAAAACAGTGGCGGCGCTACGAGAGGGGGCGTTTTCCCCACGAGATTGTTTTCCCCCACCCCCACTTTCCCTCTAGAACATTTTGTCAAGTGTCATGACCAAAATTCTGGTGCCGGCACTCTTCAAAAGAAACAAAATGGTGAAGAAAGCGTTCATAAATCTTATTCCGTTAGGGAGATATTCAAGTTTAAAGCTCTGACTTATCCGTGTTGAAATGACTGTGCACTCGGTCTACTATGAAAAGTTGGCGTCTTCATCCTCATATTCTCAACAATTGAAAAGGTATAGTCCCATGAATGAATTCAGAATTTAACGCCGCCGTGCTGGAAATGTGACTTCCGGTTTCAAGTCTACTAAAAATTATTGAATTTATAACTTAACGAAAAATCTGTGATGTTATTAATAACCCATGCAGGCCCCTATGTTCGGTCAGGCGGATGTGTGATCAATAACGCATTTTTTTTCGCAATCAATAGGCAAAATTGACAACCGGAAGTGACGTTACCAACACGGCGGCGTTCATTTGTGAATGTATTTATAGGACGATACCTTTCCTTTACTGTATTTTAAAGAAAGATTTTTTTTTTTGTTATTACTATTTAAATTATTCTTTCTTTCTTCAGGTGATTAATTATAAATACCCATCCTAGATTCAGATGTACTTCTTTCTTGACATACCCAATGGTTTTTAAGCCACAAAATCGTTGGACAAAACTAATAGAACACAAAGACTTTGAGGAATCTGAGGCTATGTCATCACAACAAGTCTTTTCAATGCAAATTTTAAACTTAACTTACATGTAGATATCTCCTTAACTGAATAAGACATTTAAATGCTTTCTTCACTATTTGTTTCTTTTGAAGTCCTTTTCATATAAGATAGACTTGCTTGAACCCTAAACTCTTTAAAATGCTGCCAACAGCCCAGGTACTCAAATGAAACCGAATGCATTTCCTATTTTCCAGTCGAGAGAGTATTAGAGAAGGCGGAAGGTAGGGGAATCCCTCTACAAGCTATGATACTGTGACCATGAATCAAGCAGTGGGATTTGTTTGAGGTGGATTAGAGATTCTTCACAGTGGCATCACAGTTTCTTGTCTTTTAGACTTGGGGCTCCTGTGTAGTCCTAAGCATGAGGCAGTCAAAACGTTCTCCAATTGGATCGGTCAGCTGTTAGCAGTCAGCATGTTGATGTCGCTTCATCTCCTGTGCATTAACTTAATATCTCACTTGATGAACTGGTGCCAGTTCATTTTAGCCTAACTCTCTCCTCCCTTTTTCCTTCTGGGGTCCCACCCAGTTGGCAAACCTTGTAGGAGAATTCGCGAAACATGGCCTATCTAGTTCATGCGCCGCAGCCTTGTATTTAAAGCATTTTGTAAATCAGATATGAAAAAGTAGGCCACCGTTTAATACTTAACTCTTTTCAAATATATCCCTTCTTATAGTGTTGATACTGCAAAATTTGCCATTCAGCAGTACTTTTTATAAATCTAAAGCTGATATACCTTTATATATTTTGGGGTTAAAAGGAGAAGGACAAAAGAGGGCCCACGATGGCCCCTCAATAATTTGCAAGGCAATATTTTTTAAAGCATTTGCATTCCAAAAGAAATCTTAAAATCAAGATCTTTTTTGTTCTGGCCCCCCAAAATAAAAACTGTCGGGAGGGCTCTAAAGGAGATGGGGCGTGGTGGTGGGGGAGGGGAGGGGTGGGGGAGGGACATGCTAAAGCAAGAAAAAAAATATTACACAATCTTCTCATGTTATAATTATATTTTTCCTTTCTTTAAATGATGTCATCATATTTTCACATGACATATGATGTTTACTAATGACAATGAAACATCTTTATATACTCATTAGGATTAATAATGGATGTGTATCCCCATGCAAGTAGACAAGCAATTAACAATTGGGCTACATTAACCAAAACTGGACAAAATGTTTCTCGTCCCTCGTACAATCAACCTTAAATATTTAGGACACTGAGGACTTAAAAAAGTGCTTGGGGTGAAAGACAAAGTTAAAACAAAAACAGTTTCTTGTTCCAAATGTAAATCTGAATATCAATATAACAATATATCTATACCCAAGTATGTGGAACAACTGAAGTGTTCCTTTCTGGCAATGGGATACGGCCAGAAATGACTACGATCTCCTCCATTTAACTCCCATTTTTGGCAACCAAGGTTGAGGCTATTTTAGCAGGCAAATCTTTAACCCACCAGAATACGTAATACGTAAATAATCTTGTAGAAATGGCACACACATCAGGAGCAGCTTACAACCTGACTTTTTTTTTTTTTTTGTCTCAATTTTTGGACAAAATTTGCTGAAATTTATAAAAGTTCCTGAACATAAATAAAAAAGATGTAAAATCCCGCCCTGAGTTTTCAACATTAACGATTGCTTTTTTTTTTTTCCTTTTCTTTTGTCTTCTCAAAGAGAACGTGGCCTTCTTCAAATCTAAAGCATTAATTTCTGGAGAACTAATTTAAGTAATGTCACATGGTTGAGATTCCTGTGTCCATAATGGACCAATCGTATACAGGGGGAATCTTATTGACCAATCAAATACTGGGGGAATCTTGGTCGTCTGCACAATTCACGCACGGTATGGGACCAAGCGTATGATAAAATCTTTTCAAACACGCATTACACGTGCGTTATACATGAACATAATACACAGGTGTGTTGCTCCTTACAATTTTTTTGCTCAAACCTGCACCTGATTGGTTGAGAAACAAAGGTAAAAATTCCCCCAGTAGTTGATTGGTCGAAGTGCTGAAGAAATTAGTTCGGCTAAACTTGGTTTGAAAGGGTCTATACAATTCAAGAACAGTTTGAATCTCTTCTTTACTGGATGATGTTAAGAATACAAAAATAGCATGCAATAGGAAACATTTATATGACTGGTAACTTAAATAGAATGTGTTATTACATACAACTCTATCAGCACTTTTTATACAACCAGTTTAAATAAGGCACCACAGGTGTTGAGCATTTTGATATTTAACAGATATTTATTTACCTAACTTTGCTCTGCACAATGTGAAGAAACAAGCAGAAAAACAAGTCTTCAAAAAAACTATAAGAAACCATAGCAACTGCTGACAAAACAATGATACTTATCAAAAACACATCAATTTTTTAAGAAATTACTTTCAGTGATATTGGATGGTGGTGAAAATCATTAGAATATTTATTTTGTGCTTAAAACACAAACAATTAAAACTGAGGGGGTTGGAAAAATAAGGTGGTAGAATTTACTAACATGGCATGATATTAAAATAATATCCTACATTCTTATTTTTGACAAACTTACAAATTTTCATATACATGTAAATTTATATGAAAATGTCATTTAGATTTGAAGTTGGCAAATTCATTGTGGCGACTATCTTCATCTGTACGGAAGATATTATGTGACATTATGCTTTTATGTACCATTTTAACAATTTTGCTTTCTTAATTATGGAATAAATCATATTCAGAGAAAGAGGTACGGACATGAAACTATTTCTAAGATCTAGACTTCGCAGTTAAGTGTATTACTTATCAAAAATTGTTTCAAAAATGGAATAAAAAAATGAATTTGGATTTAATTGTGACCGAACAGAACTAGCTTTGAATCCCTGAAAAGCTCAATTGTGACAAGGTGTCATTGTGACAAGGTGTCATTGTGACAAGGTGTCATTGTGACAAGGTGTCATTGTGACAAGGTGTCATTGTGACAAGGTGTCATTGTGACAAGGTGTCATTGTGACAAGGTGTCATTGTGACAAGATGTCATTGTGACAAGGTGTCATTGTGACAAGGTGTCATTGTGACAAGATGTCATTGTGACAAGATGTCATTGTGAAAAGATGTCATTGTGACAAGATGTCATTGTGACAAGGTGTCATTGTGACAAGGTGTCATTGTGACAAGGTGTCATTGTGACAAGGGGTCATTGTGACAAGGGGTCATTGTGACAAGGTGTCATTGTGACAAGGTGTCAATGGCAGACATATGTCCCACTAAAGGATTAAAAAAGCTCACGGTCAAAAAGGGAGGGCGTATTTTTAGTTAAGTCATTGGAGGTTTGAAATAACCAGGGTCTAATTGATGATACTTGCGTCATTGAAAAATTACTTTATAAGTATTCTAAAGAAATAATTATGAACATTCTAATTCACAATTTCCAGTAACATCACATGCACGCAGGTGTAATTATATTTTCTAGTGACTCGAGAATACGCCCTCACTTTTCAACCGCCACCCGAAATTTGCTCATAGCTAAGATGTACGATCAAAAACTGCCAGAATTTATGAAGATCTTTAAATCCATGCACCTTCAAATAATGGAAAGGAATGGGTTTTATTTTTAGAATATGTTGTCATTTCTCTGGTTTGCTTGTATATCTGTAAAACCAGACCTTACACCCTCAAATTAATGTGGTAACACCTTTTGAAACCATATATGCAAAATTCTTGGTGTATGATGACACAAACGTTTTTAATCGGACGGAGTTATATTAGAACAAATAAAACTCTTTAGTTCCGAATTGTTTAAAAGAAAATAATAAGATGCAAAATGACTCAACGGATACAAAATAAAGTTGTTGTATCTGTGGAAAACAAAACAGGAGGGAAAACAAGAAGAATACAAAATATGTCACACACTTGATTGGTAAAAAACTTTCAATATAAACAAGGAAAATTGGAACAGATCATTCACACGCATGGAAGACAAACTTCTGCTTCTTTGTAACAAAAGACAAGATGATACTATCAATCAATTTATTATCAATCAATCTATTCAAACTTATAACGCAAGAGACCCACCCAGGTACATTTTCTGAAAATAAGACTTTTTTACTTTTTGGGCAAATTTGAATTTGAAAATTATTCAACATTAATCATGTTAATCTGTTGATAAAACTGTCTTGGGCTAGTATGACACCAAGATATCCAGCAACTTAAAACTAGCTTCTCCCAAAACTTGAAATGGAAGGATAATGTGATTCCAACATCAAAGCATATGGCCTGAATATGCATTAGTATTTTTGCATAGTATATGCATATTCATCAATGTGTCTATTTTTCCAATAGTATAAGCTAATGAATAATATTTTTCATTTAATACAAAAACATTTATATTAAGACTTTGATAATTAGTACAAAATCAGCCTTTATTCTTGTAATTTTAAAGTACAATAGCCCAACCCCATTCATTCAACTTACGGAAGACTTAATTCCACTTAATTTTTAGTGGGTACAGACAAATTCTTTTTAAGGGAATTTTAAGAAATTAATATTTGTATTTTCTTACAATTTTTTAAATAAACATTCCACGACAGAAGATGAGTGAATGAGTGAAGAATGGCAGAACAAATATGACAAAGGCAGAAATTCACCTTTCTTGTGACATTCTTCTCATTACAAATTAAAACAGGTTTTAATAACAATTGTGATATAAAAAGATGCGGCATGAGTATCAAGCCGTAACAAGAAATATTGACAAGTGCTGTAAAACACACAATTCTATCAAACAAATTTTGAAAGAAAAGAGACAACAATTAGCTTCTCCTCACAAAAGGAGAAACGGACATGATTAGAGTACAAACTAATAAAATGAAACGAAAACAGAAATAATCAACTTTCTGTTATATAAGATAATAAGTAATTTGGCATACTGTTCTCATAAGTCTAAAAAAACACATTAAAAGAAAAAATTGTAACTCTCTTGGCAAATTTGTGTTATGTACACTATGACCCATATACAACACTTGGATATTTTTATCGTCTTTTACAAATCTATATACATAATTTTACAAAAAAACAAAAATTTTACAATCATGACAAATCTTATTGGCTTAATAACGAACGGAAAACATCTTCTTGCAACTTGTTTTTTTACTAACAAAAAATATATGAGGTTTAGCAAACAAATGTATTTAAATATCCCGCATACAATGATAAGAACAGGTAAATATCAATAATAAATATATATATTTTTCATCTTCTAGAAAAAAAAGTAAGACTTTACATACATAAAAATAGATAAAACTCTTAAGAAAGTTAGTGAAACTTATTGATCATTAGCACCAAGTAAGTAACTTTTTTACCGCTCTACACATCTTTTTATCTTCAAACATTACATGGGACCATTCATGTACAAACATAAATGCCCACACAATATAAATGAGTATAAATAGTTTGAAAAACATTTTTTTATAAACAATTGGTTCATTGTATTAAAAAATATGGTTCTGCTAACAATGAAAACCTTTATCTTTTATTCTATAAAGATTAATCTAAAAATTATAACTCCATTGCAAAAAAATAAATAAAAAATCTTGGGTCTTCAAAACTTTTGGTTGAAATTTTTAGCATATCTTCAGCCTGATAAGTCAGAAGTATTAACTGTAAGGGATGTATTTTGATTGAAATTGCATAAGGAAGATTTAACTTTATTCGTTGTACAATTAACCTCTATAAATATGCCACTATAATTTTGTTTCCCACTATTTTATTTTTCCTAGGAAAGTATTCCACATGATCTTTTACATAGTTAATTAGAAAAGTATTCAATCTTGGTAACACCGATAAATTTGTTGAAATATTTCCATGTGCCACAAGTGGAAAGTTTGGGCAGTGACTTCAAATTCTGTAAGATACTTCATGAATACTTACTTACTTCCATGCACGTCAAAGATATAATCGTATATGAAAAGTCAATGTTGGCAAATTCAAAAATACTTTTTATTTTCAAATGATTCTATCAAATATGAAAACCCTCTTATTGAACAGGGATTAGAAGTGGAAACATATTATTTTATGCAGGCACAAGTTTTAAGGCACAAGCATTGGCTTTAAGGCAGTTACCATGATCATTTCTTAATGAATACACAATAATCATTATTTGATGTGGGCTAAAAAAAAGTTTTGCATAGTATTTTTGCATAAAACTTTGTGCGTTGAAGAACTATGGCTTTCTCACAAAAATAAAATATTGATCTTTGAGAAAATATAAGTATTGATAAATAGAATACGTTCAATATTGCATAACCATGATAAATAGTCCTTTCCAGGTAAAACAATGCAATCATTAATTAAGCAAAACCTGACAAATGCCCTGATCAGTTTTAAAAACCAGTGCAGAATTTGTTCCAGTTTTAATTTAGCAGCCTCTGTTAGTTTCTCAAACATTACAGTGCTACGTCAAAGGAAAAATTCAGCCCCTTATTTCATGATATGTTTTACCCCTTTGGTATGTATATGCAACAGCCTCTATTTGTTTTTTTTTAATGAAAAATATTTCATAGCCTCTGTTTAAATACAAAATATATTTTATAGCTCTGTTTAAATACAAAATGTATTTCACAGCCTCTTGTTTAACCCTTACTCTACCATGCAATATCGCTGTTTTGGGTTCCCCATCTTTGACTCCGCCTTCCGAGCGCATTTTCAAAAAAAGTGCTGTTAGAGTAAGGGTTAATGAACCTACAATAAGTGCGCCAATTCTGAAATAAATGCAGCATGAACCCAGCAGGTCACTGAAGCGGAACAAGCCCAACTCTGCTGCTTGGAAGGCAAGAGGACCCTTCAATAATCAGCCCTTGATTAACCCTTACTCTACCACGTGGCGATATTATCGCCGTTTTGGGTTCCCCATCTTTGACTCCACCTCCCGAGCGCATTTTCAAATGAGTAAGGGTGAAATGCAAAATGTATTTTATTTCCCATAAAAACTTTTCAATTCACAAAAATCCTACCTTCCCTGCATCAACTCCCATAAAAAGAAAAATAATTTGATAAAAAAAAAAAACCTGATAAGACCACACAATATGTGAGTTTGTAATATCTGAGAGTATTAGGCATCATAGCATTTTCTACTGTCTTCACTTTCCTGCTTAACAAAGGCAACAATCTTGCTTAATAAGATGCCAAGACAAAGAAATCTCATTTCTTAGGTTAAGGCCACTTCATAAGAACCCCTAAAAATCAGAATAAAAACTCCTAGATCAATATAAACAAATTCTGGCAGTGATTATAAAATCAAAATAATTTATACAACAGTCTGATCAATTAAAAACAAGTGACTAGATGTGTCAGCGAAGTACACATGACACCACGCTGAAATCCAAACCCAAAAGAATGATGGAAAATCTTTAGAACATCGAATAAAAAAATAAATAAAAACATAATGGAGGTAGGTAATGAACTTTTTATTAAAGCTGGCACGTTAGTTTCACCAAAGTTACTGTTGATAAGTTAAAACGAGATTCTGTCAAAAATCTTGATAAAACCTAAACAAATATATCACTTTCCCTCTTTCTTCTCGTACAACTTTCAAGCTTAAATAAATACTTTTATGCTCTCAAACATCTCAATTCGTAAGCTTATGAAATAACATCAGCAACAGGAATCTTCAATTATAACAAAGAGGATGAGTTGGCTCAGATAAAGACAAAGTGTTCAAAACTGATTTTTATAATACAATTAATTTGAAAAGATTACAAAGAATTGCTATGATTAAACCTCACAGAACCAGGATGCTCTGATACATTAAATAGCCTATTTATTCAAACATGTAACAAATCCATGAAATTTAATTTGTCCCAAGCTTCATCCAGCATCTTTAGACATCCAGGTTCATTGTAGTGCACATATTTGTCAAATATCAATGCCCTCAGAAAAGTAAACCCTCATACGACCTATTCTTACTGTTTCAGCTACATAATTTTACGTAGAAAATGCCCCTATTAAATCTTCCAGATTGGTACAAATGTTCCCAAATCGTAAATTTAAATCAATTTAAACATCCTAATCAAGTGCTTGTTCAAGCTTCAGCAGATTTCCACTCTTATGAAAAGTATTTTCTTGGTGTGAAAATTAGTCATACCTTTGAACATAAAACATATGAAGAGATATTTTCAACAATGAAATAATTAAATGTGAGAGATGTTTTTTCTTCTTCTTGTATGTCATATGCTCTTGTATTTGCAATACTGGTTTCACAATTCCTCATGCAACTTCTCTGTGAGTCATACAATTCCTCATGTAACTTCTCTGTGAGTCATACAATTCCTCATGTAACTTCTCTGTAAGTCATTTAATTCCTTATGTAACTTCTCTGAAAGTCATACAATTCTTTAACCTTCCTACAATGACCCGTATCAAGACATACTACACATGATCAGATTCCAAACAAGAGAGCTATTTTAATACCCAAGTGATTTTTCCAGATCTAAATTAGTGGAGTTACTGAATTCAAACCCACTTACACTGAGTGGATATCAAATATATCCATTCCACAAGTTTGTCACAAAATTTAATTGGTTTTTCAATACTTTGCCAGAACAGATTCTCACAGCCTGTGCATGTCATTTTATCTGTTTTTAAAGGTGTCAGCAAAATTTCTTTTTAAAAAGAAGACAAAGGCCCTGGAAATTAAAAGGTAAATTTTGTTTACAACTTTTTTTTTTGCTTAAATTGACAACTGTCAATAACAATTGTTACTTACTGGAAGTACCTTGTAAAGAGGAACATTAGTAACTTACGAGAAAATGAGAGGTTGATAATGCTGGTGTGCAGTCCTACTACGAGAGGTTTCTCAGATATCTTTTCAGAAATTTGCTTGAAATACTGAACAAAGTTATTGAGCAGATAGCGATATATAAAATCCTACTAGTATATTAACACACCTTCATTCAGATATGTGCTTTTGTAAATATTCCTGATAACTAAACAACACCAAAGTTTTGTGTGCATAGAAATCGGTTTTCAGAACCTTACAACTGAAATGGATTTTGGTTACTCGTGTGCCCTGGTGTTTAGTTTTCCTTGATGTAATTCACTCCGATTGCTTGGCACCTGTCCTAAACATACGATAGACACTTTTCAAACTTGTCTTCAGTTTAAAGCTTTTTACACAGTATGCTTTCTTCCTGTCCATTCCTTTAACAACTTTAGACAGCTGCTGACAAACCCCTTTGATAATGTGAAGTCTCTTGAAGGAATGACATCGATGGACAGCTTTGGCAATCACTTCTAGACGCAACCCAGACCAACTACAATGAAAGAAAGAAAATAATAATTACTCAATATTCCACAAATATAAACCGTCAATTTTTAAGTGGAAAAGGAATGGGATTAGGGGAATACAAGGGGCAGATGAAGGCTGCATGGGGTTAGGGGATTACATGGGGAATACAAGGGGCAGACGAAGGCTGCAGTGTCTTCTGAAACATACAACCCACATGACTACCCCTTTCACCTTCTGGTAAAATATGAAAAACTGATCACCAATAATAACAAAAATAGCTGTGAAAATTCTCTTATTTCAGGTGTCACATTTGTTAAGTCTCAAAATATGTAAAACTTACCAGAATAATTTCCTTCAGACTGCAGTATCTGAACTGTCCCCACCATCTTTGAGCTTGATCTGTGGCGAATCTTTTCTCCTCCCAGGATCCTCAGGATACCATCTTGGTGGTGGGGATCTCTCAACCACTGTGCATGGTATCCCATGTACAATGGATACCCGCGCTGTGGCCGTCACTGTGGTGATGTGTCTGGAAATTTGCGGTGATTCATTTGCAGATGATGACGATGATGAAGTATATATCTGATTGGGAATGTGAGGATGAACAAATGTGTTGTCATGGTGATAACGCTGGTGATGTGTCGTTCTTCGCGGATGTGAGGGTCTTTGCGGAGGTTTTCTTAATTCTGGATACTGATGCTGAGGAAGAAAATATGAAGTATAAAATGAAACAAAACTGTGGAATGGCTATAAAATAACAGCAGAATTTCTGTGAGGAAAAAAAAGTTTTTTTTAAACAAAAATGGCCAAAGAAAAGCAATTTTTTTATATAGAAATTTTTTAATCTTTCAGTGGAAGTCATGGGAATAAGATTATTCAGAGTCAAAAAGCTTACCTCATTGATCCTGGAATCATGACACTCTGTCGTCGTCTCGACAACAAGCTCGGGTGGGTGAATCTGAATGTGTTCACTGGTATACTGCCCTCCATGTACTGTAGGATATGAGTTGTTGTTGGTTGTGTCCCAAGCCTGACGTCCCCGTCCATGCTGCATGCTTCTAGATGTAGGTGGGGTAGGCGGTGGTGAAGGTGTCCGGAGTCTGTTTCCATTATCTGGTGATTGTATCTAAGATTTGGAAAAAAAACATGATGATTCGATCATTGAAATCTAAATAATTCTGAGATGTGTGCAGATAAATACTTCACAAAATTTTCTTTGTTTTTCACACCATGTTCTCCTGTTAACAAAGGTGTCGATGTTTCTGATCAAATACTGTTCAATAAACCATGGAAACTAAAGATATTAATTGATGAAGAAAGCAAACTACACATCACTGATGTGGTAGCTCAACTGATATAGCAGTATAGTTAAATTATGGGGGTATGTCTAGGTCTTTGTTGTATATACTGAATTTAATTCAAGGTTCTAAATGCATCCAATGTGAAGGTGACGGAAGTGGGTTTATTTGGTGGTAAGGATATGTCATTCACTTCTTTTCAGACATCGTGTTTTTAATTCAGGGGTGCCCCCGTGCTACATCTAATAAAGACAAGGCATATTTAACTTCGCATTGTTAAAATTAAACCGGTTCTAATATTGTCTTAATATGTATTATCTATTGCCTCATTGAAGTATGTTTCTACAGAATTTTAATGCTATTATGGGCTTTTGAACATTTTATAAACAGTAATATTTGGGAGAAAAAATACCATTACCTTTAACTTCATTACTAAATATAGTTGGCTGGTATATTGGTACGTACTGGTAAGAAACTGTAAACCATGGTGGGGGTGAAGGGAACGAAGCTATACCATTTTATCAAATGAATGAATCACTAATGGATTCCAAGAGCACTTGACTATTGAAGGATATATAAATGCACTGAATAAAAATAGGCTTATAACGAAAGTTATGAGCTGTTATGTTTAAATTATATGCGATTCAATGTTCATTGTCAACCTCTTGCAGTCGATTATCAAAGTTATACAAAGGACACGGTCAACTTTACTATACCATGTGGTGGAAAATACATTATTCCAACAAACTGAACTTAAAAGGCAACAGGGAGAAAAATGAATTCATGTTCATGTTGAAGCAAAAAATATGCTTCCAACAAAAGTCATTGAGTTGTTCTGTATTATAAATTATGTGTGGGTCATTTTGTATTGTCCAATCTCTCCCTGTCCATTATCAAAGTTATAGGAGGGCACAATCAACTTGACCATACCATGTGGTGGAAAAATATATTTTGTTAATAAGGGGTGGGATGTTTTTACGTTTACACAGCAACATTAAAACTTCTGATCAAAGTGTTCAATAACCCATGAAAACTAAAGATATTGATAAAAAAAGCAAATGTGAATAATACCGAGAAAGCAGAATAATGGTGAAATGTAACCACAATATGGTCAGTACATTCAGCTAAATGGACAACTAACGATGTTTAATGGAGTTAAAATCAAATCTTACCTCACCAGGTGGGCCGAACAAAATCAACAGAACAGGCAGCAGCACCACACCATTTAAAAGACCAAGAACGATCATCGCTGAGAATACGTAGAAGAAATAACTGAAAGAGGAAAGATGGATTGGGATGAATACCAGTACACTGCGACTCTTCCTTTGGGGTAGGGGATAAGGTCTGGGGAGTGGGGGATTTGCTCACCAATTAATATAATCATAAGTTTGAGTTTGAACAAGAATATTCCACCCCTGCTACCCCTTCCCAATAGACCATTAGTTGTTATGCTCCTTAAAATTTAAAACAAACTTTATAAAAGTCATTGTATTTGTTCTCCTGTTAGTTCTGGCTTATTGTGGAAGTTGGTATCATATTAACAATGGATGAAGTCCTTATTGCGTGGATAAGTGGTTATTTTAATTAAGATAAGTGGTCTCATTATTTGCTATATTAAGTTTGTGCTTATGATTTGCTGAAACCAATTTTTAAGGAGGACAAGTCATGCCAAAATACACATCATGATGCACCATCATATTTAAGTACATTGATACACCCAGGTAACGTAAGAAAATCTTACGAAATGGCATCCTTTTGAAGTTAATTAAACATTTCCCTAAATATTAAAGTTTTTACGTCAGTAATGTCCATGAGTTCAACAACTCAAATCTAAATCAAACAACTACTGGGAATTGATTTAACCTTTTTAGATGGTGATTATGACCAAACCATTTTACATATAAAGCCCATGTTGTCTCAATGCCCTTACACAGGCAAATTATATTGCCATAAAGCTCAGCTTCTCACCAACATATCTATATGTGCAGTGCCCTCTGCTGAGGAAAAATGTTTTTCCAACTTTGCAGAAAATGATTTTGACACATTCTGCACTACAGCTGTCAAAACAACCATGACTGATCCCCGCCAACATGAGAATAGGATTATTCGGGCCTTAACAAGGTGGTTACGTGGCTTCCTGTGAGGCAGGGGTCCATCGAAACTTGAGAAATCATCACAGCTCTAAAAATTAAAATAAACTTCACCTCCCACAGCTGTTCCTGGGTATCAGAGTTTCTTCAACCATATGCAAATCTTGGCAGGGTTCAAGCCTGGTATCAACGTAGGCCACAGGCAAATAGGCCATCCAAACAGAACTTAGCCCAGATTTCAGCTGTTAAAGCTTATCTGGGTCAATCGCTTCCTAAAGGGCAACCTTCGATCTTTTGCTAAACAACTATTTATTTCAGGTGATTCCAAAATTACCATTAAAACAACTGTTTTCCAGATGTGTTTTCTGTATTGTTGTAATGCAGTTAGAATTCAATAAACATCAATTCTAAGGTTTTTGGAATTCACCAAGGCTTAATACCGAAGACCCTGATTGGGTAGCCCATGACGATGGACAAGAGGTTTAACAGAATAAAGCATGAACAAGCATGAAAAATCTTAGTAAGAACTATGAAATACTGAATAGAAAGAAAGGTTTAATTCACAGAAAAAGCAATTAGACTTTTTCTTCTTCTTCAAAAAAGAACTTTCATATATTATTCATTGCCAAGTACAATTATTGACAATTTGTATGAATATTATTTATCAAATGTATAGAAAATCGCAAAAGATAAGTTTTTTAACAACTAGAAAACGAAAATGTTTCGTGGTTTTGATGCATTCTTTGATTGTTGGTGGATTTTCAAGTTATATACTAATTGGCATTGCATGTCATGAAATATGCTGAATAACAAATATTCATAAGCCATGCTCGCCATGTATATCAAAAAAGTGAACTTGACAACATTACAAGTATGATGCAAAGCATGCATATAGTTGCACATTTATCAGTTTGAAGAATTTTACACAATGCCCCACCTATATGACATCGCTACCAACACAATAGGCCACATACTAGTATATGGACCATAATACTAACTCATTAATGAACTCATTAATATGCGTGACATCATCACTAAAAACAATAGGGCACATCTGCAGACCTATGTAAGTAACACATACGACATACACACAATGTGTCGTTATGGAGATTTCGTGGTTTACAAACTATATTTAGCAAAATCATATTCAGCCCCGCCCACTATGCATATTGATGTGATACAAATTGTTTACACCATGAGCATGTGGACACTACCTAACATCATTAATATACCAAATATGAATATAATTAAGCCCTGCACACTCATTAATATGCATGACATCAATACCAAAATTTATAGGGCACATCTGCGGACCATGGGCTACCTGTGTACCACATATGACATAAATCCAATACGTTGTTCTGGAGATTTCATGTTTACAAGCTCTATTTGGCAAAACCACAGTAAACCCTGCCCACTATAATATTAATGAAATTCAAAGTTTTACACCATGAGCACGTGGACACTAGCTAACAACAGTATTATACTAAATATGAAACAAAAAGGACAAACAGTTGTTGAAGTCTGAGCATTTCAAAAAATTACAATAAAGCCCTGCCCACTCATTAATGACATCATCACCAAAAACAATAGGGCTATCTGTGTACCATATACATATGACAGAAATCCAATGTACCGTTCTTGAGATATCGTGTTTACAAGCTGGGTGAAACACACACACATACATACACCCCCATACACATACATACACCCCCATACACATACATACACCCCCATACACATACATACACCCATACATACACAAGCACAACAAGCGGACCAGATAGGTTCTTGATGCTGATCGCATCAGAACCAAAAATAAAAACTTACTTCACAATGAACGTGAACTCAGCACCTGCCAGCATAATGATACCCAATAATGTAGAAAGGGCGCCGTCTAGAACAGGAGCTAAAGTGTGCTCTAACGCCGCTGTGGTTCGAGTTTGACGGTCACCAACAGATGTAAGAAAAGCCTGGCAGAGAAAAAAGTAAAAACAGTGATAATTTTGAAAAAATAACACTGATGGGTATAAAACAATTATGTGATAAGTTGTGCCAAATGCTCCTTTAACACTTACTCTACCACGCAGCAATATTATCGCTGTTTTGGGTGCCCCATCTTGACCCCGCCTCCCTAAAGGCATTTTTTAAAAAGGGCTGGTAGAGTAAGGTTTAATCAACCCACAACAAGTGTGCCAACTCAAAAATATATGCAGCATGGTCCTGGTGGGTGGCCCACTGGGTCACTGAAGCGGAACGGGCCGGACTCTGCTGCTCAGAAGACAGAGGACCCTTCAATAATCAGCCTGTGTTTAACCCTTACTCTACCATGCAGCATTTGGGTGCCCCATCTTTGACTCCGCCTCCCAAGCGCATTTTCAAAAAGTACTGGTAGAGTAAGGGTTTTAAGCAGGAATTAACAGATAGTTTAATTCTTAAGGTGAACTACGTATATTAATCTCACTGAAAGTGCCTGGTACAACAGGAAGAGGTTTCACATACTCTTCTATTTAAAAAGTACTTTGTATGGTTTTTTTTACATATAATTGCATTTACTTTAAATTAGGCACTATAGATTTTTCTTTTCTTTAACATGATAGAGGTTGAATCTACATAGCTTTTGGGCACTTCAAATCAAACCATTTCCATATCTGAATATTTTAAGTTTGCAATTCAACCTTTTACCTACCGAAAAGACAACTTATCTAGAAAACTAAACTGATTTCACACAGAGGTCAAATACGACAACGTCTTGTTTACAATTGAGTGGCGTCTGAGCAAGTAAATACGTACATAACAAATATGCAGTGTAAACTCCACTCCCACCCCGACTGAGATGATGAGGGTCACCGCAGGAATTGCACTCAGTTTAAGATTGATAAGACCCATGAATCCAAACAGCTCCACCGAAAACATACCCAGAACAAAAACCTGCAAAGAAAAAAAAATGGAAAATCTTCAAAAATATGAAATTTTATATTGTGTATGCATTCTTCTATTGGTCTATCTTATTGTTCAAATTTCTAGTAAAAAAAAACTTTACATTGTAAATGAAATATGTCTTCAGATTTATAATTAGTGTTTACTTTCAAGTTTACGATCAATTAAAATTAAAGATTTCTTGCTATTTTTTAAATTTGTATACATCACAGGAGGGAAAGAAAGATAAAGGTTTTGACATTAGTTTTTTTCTTTCCTAAGTTACAGTTAAATTTAAAAATCTGTTCATCTAAATAAGCGGTTCTTAAAGCATTAGCAGGGGATTAAAAAGCTTTGGACTTACAAGCAGGGAAGCGCCATATTCCTCCCTGGTTTGAGACAGATACGATACCACTAGGTCAATCATGGTTGAAAGGTTGAGTTTTTAAACATTGCTACATTTCAATTTAATAAAAAACAAACATTTTGGCTTCTATCCTAATAGAAACACTTCAGAAGACAATTGTTACATTTGTCACAATTAATTAAAGGAAAGGTATCGTCCCCTAAATAAATTCAGGAGTGACTGCTACCATGCTTGCAACGTCACTTCCGGTTTTCAATTTTTACTACTGATTGCAAGAATTCTGCCATTTTATCGATCCCACATACGCCAGAACGACCATTAGAGGCCTACATTTGTTATCGAAAACATGACAGATTTCTCACAATCAAATTGAAAACTGGAGATAAAGATACCAGCACGGTGGCAGACACTTCCAAATTTATTTATGAGACAATACCTTTCCTTTAACACGCAAGACTAAAGTCTGATACAATCCTCACTAATAATATAAATGGATGGTATTCTTATAAAGAAAACAATTTTTGATTCATACTTGAAAATGTTTTAGGGGACATAAAGTCTGATCCTTATTTCATATGGTAGAGAATTAAAAATCTAAACCAACTACCAAAACCAGCAAGTCAAAATCTTATTTCCTATCTCAAGTTATTCATGTTTAAAGTTGACAAGTGGAGGCTGCCATTTTGTTTAATGCACTTGTCACTTGTATGACTTACAACTACTACCCCCGGCAATGTCGATCAAAGGCGAGTTATTGACATCAAATAGTTACTCACATGTGCATCATACCAAATTGTCAGTCACCAGAGTGACTCTGGGGTGGGTCAAATTACTTCAGACCCATTAGCTTTGTACAGAGGTGAATGATTTTGGTAAGTCATGTCACAAAATATTGTCAGTCACTTCAGTGACTGAGGGGTGCGTCAATATACATGTTTTGTCCACCCACTTTGGTGCAATGACTCACCTTGTCCGAGGGTGTATGGGTGAGTCACACAATTGACAAATGCATAATTCTGAATTAAAACCTTGTGCATGATGACACTATATCCCTAACAGGGACAAAAGGATTAAAATGTATTGATTTCTTTATAAGTCTAATAATTTAAATGCTGTACAAAATCAAGTGATTCAAATGGGACTCATTTTAATAATCTATAGACTTATTCTCAGAATCTTGGGAATAGGAAAATAAACTGTTATTATCCCTTTAAGGAATGTCAGCTTCATGTGTGAACTAAGGACATCCAGGAATGTTGTGGTGCATGGCGGCGACTGACGAAACAATGCTTTTTTGACAATCTCAACTTCAGTCCAAGGGGAAAACAAAGCTAGTTATTATTGTAGTCAATGGGAGAAAAACCAATTTTTGATATTTTTTAACAAATACTGGACAGAATTGATTTCTCTTCAAAATGCTGTGTATTAGATAATAGTTTCCAACATATATGAGTACCATTAATTTTCGCTGACTGGCTGAGGCGACACAAGTATTCATAAAAAATATCCCATTGACTGTAATGATTAAATTTTCCTCCAACTTGCAAAAACAGTGCACGGTTCCGTCGACCAACCTCGAGAACAGCTTACAGCCTACTCAAACATACATTCTAAAACAATTACTTGAGGATGTAAAAATATTTCTCAATTCTGTCCACTCCATAAATGAAAGAGTTTCACATAAAAGTGAAGAAAAAAAAGGAAAGAAACAGGTTTATGTCAAAAATAAATATCAAAGAAACAAGTCATGACTAAAACTGAAACTCATTACAACATAATCATAAAGAAAGACCAAACAGTTGCTGGAAATCAATCAACTTGATATCAAGCCCAGGAGAATGTTTTTTTAGGAACAAAATCAATCTGGGGCATGGCTTTAATATTCTTACCAAAGTGGGTGGCGTGTGTTGATTTAATTACATAGATTTATGAATAGGGTAGTTTGATCTGATGAACTTATTGAAAGTGAAATGGACCATGAGTATTTAGTGGGGAAAACACAATACAGAAAACTAAAACTGGGAAAAAAATCATTGCTTCCAGAACAGTAAGATTCAAATCACACAAGTCACTTTAAATAAAATATATATTCCAAGGCGCCAAAATTTACCGCAAGTCTGGGTTTTTGATTCCGACTGCTTGGCTGCATTAAGCATCCTACCAATTAATAGGAAATGCGTTTTCAAATATTAACACACTTGGGAGGGCTGAAATATCTATCTGTGGTTTCCGAAATGACGGAATTTTGTGAGGGCAGGAATCTTAAGCTTTCGCGTATTTCATATTGTTAAGATTTTTTTAAGATATATATCATTTCATATTGTTAAGATTTTTTTAAAGATATATATGACGGATGCAAACAGTCATAACAGAATAACAAAAACAAATTCATGAGAACAATTCTTAAAGTATGGAATAAGTTTATTGAGAAGAAATTCATTTAAAAAAAGTTGACAAGAAATTAAAACCTTAGTGCCTATTTTCTTCTCCGCAACCAACCAATAAAACTTATAACATGAAATAATGCAATAATTAATAAACAATGATGATATTTAAGGTCTGTGGATATGTAGAGCTGTGTAGCTATCAATCCTGAGGAATCATCTTGAATGTTCTTAAAGTTCAAAGTTTCGGTCTTTTTTTAAATCTGTCTGTTCATAAATTTGGGCATTTTCAACTTATGTTAATTTTGTAATGTATTACAGGGCAGATAGCCCAAAATATTTATGGAATTCCTAAAGGACATCTAGCAGATTTGAGATATGTAAAAAGTGCATGAAATTTTGTAAAGAATAATTTTTAAAAAGCTTATTTAGTTTTCAAGTTATGACTAAACAAAGTATCATGATTCATTAATTTGTCCGGAATTTGTGCAAACTTCCTTTAAAGTTTGCCTGAAGTCCAATTCTATATTTTAGACAATATTGACAGAGAATAAAAAACAAAGCTTTTACAAAAGGTAACCAGGATTCTTCCCCCATTGATGTCACACATTATTGTGCAATGACAGCTATAAAAAAAAATTAAATAAATTAAATAATAAGCCATTTGCCTCTAGATGTCCATAGTCCTTTAAAAATTTCTTTCTTAAAATCCAGTCACTTATAAATGACAACAAGTAAAATCCCACTATATAATCAATGGGAATATGCTCAAGATTCACAATATTAATCAAGACTTTTGTTGCATCCCTTTAAAGAATTAATGACATGCAACAAAATAGAAACAAAGGAATAATATAAGAAAAAAAAAACAGTCTGCTCAGTGAGACATCACAAGAGTGACATAAAGATTTGCATAATAATGCCCTAAAATGCCAAAAGCTGTCAACTGGTCAATGTTTAACCAATTTTGGTGTATCATTTTGCTCTTTTTTTAATAGTTTTTAAGTTATTTTGCCTATGTTGTCTCTTCATGTACATAGACCTTCCAAAATATATTTCTATATTTGTGCCATTTGTAAACTCACCATCATGAAAGCTGCCCAGGGATTCACCAAAAAAATAGAAATGACCAAGAAAGCGCCCCCTAAGACGCATCCCATCGCTAAGAGCATGTAGACACGTAGATTAAGATACTGCTCCCAGAAGGTGAAAGGAACCCCCGCTGGAAAACACGGAAGACCCTCTTTGGAATAGAACTCTGAGATGTTTCGAACCTTGCGTACCAAGGAGATGAAATCTGGAGTTTCCCGCAAGTTGATAAGGTAGAAAGGGAGTTGTGTGTAGTTCAGTCTTTCGGATGGATGGACTGCAAAAGTTATAAACAGATAATAGATATGTATAGTTTATTTTTATTAATCACTTATTCATGATATGACAGACAGCAATAGAAAAACCATATTATTAAAGTAATTATTATTTTGTAAAACTTTTATTCTTTTCTTTAGACACATATTAATCAAAGTTTCATTATAATTGATCGTAAAATATGAACCTGTAATGCCTAAAACTTACTTTCAACATCCTTCTCCGACTTTCCGCCTGGCGTCCAAGATGGAGGCTGCGGATGAATATTGCCCTGAGTTGCTGCGACTGACACAGTGTCGTAATTATACCACGCTGTCAAATAGTAGTAGAATGCTGGACGAAAAATGTCCCCATTATCATCAACTATCCTCCCTCTGTCAAACTGTATACCAAAGAAACATAGAATATCAGTTATTTTGAATTAAAGAGAAGATATAAGCATGCTTAGACACTGGGCATAATATTCTCAGGCCTCCCAGTGACTCTTTTTTAAAATAAAGGTTTTTTAAAGCTTGGAAAAGTTATATAAAGGTTTTGAATTTAAATAAAAATGTTAATAAAGGTTAAATCATGGAATAAATTTTCATACAATGAGCATATTTTGGGGCAAAAGGCAGTTGGTGGCGCCAAAAGTCCATTACTTACGTGAAGTTGGAAATTTTATTTTGGTCCTGCTACTTTTTAAATGTGTGTTGAGAACAGATATGCTATTAAATGGATGTGTATACTTACCAATGAAGCTAAAACCTTGGCACTCGAATCATTTACCTTACTTAAGTTTGAAAATAAAGGTTTTTAAAGGTTTTAAAGGAATAAAGGTTCAATTTGTCAATAAAGGTTTTTAAAGATTTTAAAGGTTTTTAAAGGTTTACTGGGAGCCCTGTATTCTAGAGCTTTAAAAGAATTCCAGTGTCCATATTGAATACAATCAAATTTGGGAATTTCTTTCAGCAATTTACTTCCTTTAATTGCTAAGTTTTCAGTATTTTCATACACAATGAAAACAAATCTAACAACTTATGCATAACATTCAATTGTACTTATTGGTTTTCGCACTACAAAAACACGAGAATAATATCTTATTGGTTTTGGCGCTACAAACACACCAGAATGATATTTTATTGGTTTTCGCGCTACAAAAACACGAGTTTTTGTGCTACAAAAACACGAGAATAATATTTCATTGGTTTTCATGCTACAAAAACACGAAAATAATATTTTATTGGTTTTCGGGCTACAAAAAAATAAGAATAATATTATTTTGATTTCTTAGTCAAAAATAAGCTTCAAAGACCTACTTACCCTTTCAAAATCAACAAGCTGTTCAGGTCTGCCCGTCTGGATCATGAGTTTGTAGCCCAGAACTCCCTTCTCTGTTGCGTTGTTGTACCAGGTATTATTTTTGATACAATATTCTGATTTATCCTTATCAAAAGCTTCTTGCAAATCTATGGTTGTTGTGGAACAAAGTGGTGAAAAAAGTATTCAAAAAACTTTCTCTATTGAGAATATGATGTACATCACTACTAGATAATGCAGGAATGATAGTACTGATTGTAATCGGTCTAGCAGATAAATGTTGAGTGCTAAATTCGTTAGTAAATATCTTATATCAACTCAAGCCTCCTTTAATTGACTGTCATGTGAAACTCCCCCCCCCCCCCCCCCTCCCTCTTCTCCCATGTCAAAATGGTACTGGACCCTATAACTTACCTCGTAACCATTCCCTGAATTCTTCCAACCAAAATGTTTGTAATGATCCATCGGAATTCTTTACAACTTCCTCTACAGAACCCATCGCCTTGTGCAGTGCATGAAGTTGCCTCTGTTTCGAGGGGTAGTCAACATTTTCGGTGACAATATACATATTATAATAACTAAAATATTTGTTCTGCATCCCCAGAAAATCCGCCTCTCTCGTGTTCTTAGGGACTACATCGTCGAGGTCCAATCCATCCTCCATTTGCAAAACTCCATAAATACTGACTCCAAATAATATTGAAAAGAAAATTAAAATCGGGATCTGGAAAAAGAAACAAAATATTTACTTAGGCACCATTGGCATTATCAAATATCCTAAAGACCTAAAAACAAAACTAGTAAACAATATTAGACTTTAAAGAAAGCGTTACTTTTTACAAAAATGAAAATAAGATCGTTGAAAACATCAAAGTACTGATTTGTTTAAATAAATCTACCTTCTTAAAAAATCTTAGAACAGCTTTTATCAGAAGTGCCAATAAACATGTGGTAAGTTGTCTTAAATCTTATCTTGACCCTTTTCACAAATTCATCCATAAAACAAACTTTTACAAGTTCTATCAGTGCGAGGCAAATTTCAAAATCTGATTCGTTGATTCGTCCACAAACACAAACAAGAATCTTTTATACCAAAATATACCTTACCTGTACCCAGGCTTTCCCAAGAAAAGGTCCATAAAACTCCCTTGCAAAACGTGAAAAACTCCATTTCCAAAATTTTGCTTTCCTGAAGAATAATCTGGCACTGTTTCTCCTCCCATTCACAGAATTTTGTCTTATTAATGTTCTATGGGAGGCAGATGTGCTAGGTGGTGTTTCATACACCGGTGTCATAGTGTCTCTCACAGGCCCTGAGCCCGGATGCACAACAGTTACAAATGACCCACCAGGGGTATCCCCTAGGCTTGACACAGTTTGAACTGATGACTGTACTGTTATGTCAGTATTCTGAGGTGGGTCATGCAGTCTTTGTCTGGGCCTATGTGAATACAGCGCTGGTCCGCCACAAAGAGGTCTTGGCTGGACTCTAATTACTCGACTGGAAGCACTGCTGTAATATGGAGAAAGAAAAAAAATTAGAACCTCTTTATTTACAGATTTGAACAAATATTGGTATTCATTTTGGTATTTGATATCAAAAGGCCAGTAGACTGTAGCAAAACTATATTTAATTACCTATCAAAAAGAGAACAGTTCCAAAAAAGCAAAAGTATTTTCAAATTACATTTTATAAGCGGCAAAGAGATCGTGCCCATGCTAATTCCATAATCCTAAGTACACTTATCGCTGGGCATTCCTTTAAACCCACACACATCCTTGAAGCCATAAATTTTAGGTAATTCAGAAATAATTCTCCGAAATGTTTACAGAGTTGCATCATTTGTTCCTATTAGATGAGATAAGAGAACATCTCCCTTCACAACTGCAGGAGGTCAACGGATTCAAGGCAGTGATTTTTAATCAAGTATTGAAGTAATATGTACATCATAGAAAAAATATCCATTTCGTCTTCAAAATCCCACAAAATAGTACTTCTCTATTGCTTTCATACTGTACTTGTTTTTATCCATTTGTAAAACTAGATTCCATATCAAATTTGCTGACAAATCAATACTTTTACTATTTTTAAATTTTAACCCTACAAGTTTTTACTTGTTTTAAGAATTTCTGAAGATTATTTGATGATCCAAATAAAGGTTAAGGTATGTCCCATTTTGGTGGAAGGATTTAAGTGTCAAGAATAAACTAAGAATGTAACTTCAGCCACACATTAGTGTGCTACACTTCAAGTTCTACAAAATAAATCCTTTCACAAAGCTTGATGCGATTAAAAATCAGATCATTTTCATGTATAGAAAGAAAAAGGGAAAAAATGAAGAAGCATTTTACCTACCTTACAAAACAACAACATAAATCTACCCGTCTCGTTTCTCTCCTTTCTGCATCAATTGCCAATATGGCAGGAAATACAAACAGCATCACAATGAGATTGAATGCTAATATAATAGCCAGCTGTTCAGGAAAAAGACAAATAAATTTAAAGGATTAATAGTACTAAATTAAAATCCTCTCATCATGCAAGTGACATCACAGTTCAGAAAGTGAAAACTAGACTAAAATATCTCAGACTTACATTAATATAACAATATCCAAACCCAAATTATTGTTTATTGTTATTAGAACTAATGCACAAAAATATGGAGGAAATATATTTCCGGCAGATTAAAAATCAAGATTGTGCATTTAGCATAACAAAGTTTAACATCCCTTAAGTATCCAGTGCTGGACATTATATCAAGACAGCCACGACCTTTGATAACCAGTTGTGAACTCACCGGTTGTAGACCCACCAGGATACGAACCAGAGACGTGCGGGTGAGAGGACAAATCACTAACCACTACACCACGGATGTCTGTATAAATTTAACGTGGGCTTGCCGATCATTAACAAACTACCGTAAGAATAGTCTTGAATTACTCACATCTTGAATTACTTACACCTTAAAGATCATAACATTAAGTAGACACATTTGAAATCATCAACAGTTTTTTGTTGTTGTTTTTTTGGGGTCAAATAATTGGACTTTAAGTTCTTCAAAAAAAAAAAAAAATCAACTTTAAATTTTCAGAGAAAAAAAAAATCAATAAACGCTTTATACTTGTCTAAATAAAATACAGTTCCTCGCTTTAATTCCATGAAAACATCCAATTGGTTTAAGTAAGAAAGAACATATTATTTTTTTCTCTCATTTTACATTCAGGAAAAGCTCAATTTGAATTTTCAAGAAATTTCAAAGTTTGATAAAAATTTGTTAACAAGATCATTATTTCATTTCCGAAGAAAAAATAAATTTCAATTTTGATACAATTTCACATATATTTGGTACATATTCGTTTATCTTAAACAGAGAAAAAGATATTACAATGATATACTACAGGCTCTCGATTTATTTCCGTCTTACATCTCTTGCAAAATTAATTTTGTACTACTTGGCAAAAGTAACGCATTAAAATTCTTGACCACGGTGAACACCACATGTGTGGTAGTTGATCTATTTAATTCCATTCAATTATACTGGACAGGCAACAAATTAGGACGCAGAAGAGGTTCTCTCACCTGAAATGCTAGCGACCTAAGAGCCGGTATTGGAATTACAGCTGCGGAGAGAAATCCGCAGATGTTGATGGTGGACGTGAGTAAGACGCTGACTCCTGCTCGTCTTAAAACCTCTCCAGTATAATACTGAAAGGAGAAGAGAAAGGGTTGACATGAAATAATAACTCTACAACAGACCATGAAGATACACATGTATCCAGAAACAATGTCAAAAAGAAGGGGCAGGGGGACAATCCCCAAGCCCCCCCCCCCCTCCCCCATACACGGAAATTTCCAATACTCCGAAAATTTGTCCAGATTCAAATTTGCACAATGAAAATTTAGTGTTGGATTTTTTATAGTCCCAATAAAAGCAGTCTTAAGAGTTCAGTTGTACCTGCCATCTTGGGAAAAATGATTACAAAATTTCCAAAGACCAATTATTCCCCCTTTTTTTTTTTTTTTTTTTTTTTTTTTTTTTGATAAGTTTTTCCTTCAAATATTGCACTTTTTCCCCATAATTATCTTTTAGCTTGGATTCAGATCAAGTCTAGCTATGCCAATGTATGTATCAGTGTGGCCACACTTAAACAGCTGTATATGTAAACTGAAATCATCATTGCAAATATTATTCTACAACAGTACAGGCAGATAAATGTACACATTACTCTTGCAACTGCCTTTAAAGAATTAGTTCTGTGGTCAAGCAAGTCCATCTTATATTAAAGAGGACTTCAAAGAAACAAAATGGTAAAAAAAACATTTAAAAATCTTATTCTATTAAGGAGATATTTATGTTTGAAATTTGGTATCATTTCTGTAGAAACGACTGAAATCAGACTACTTGTGATGTCACAGCTTCAGATTCCTTAAAATCTTTAGGTATTCTATTATATTTTGTCCTGCAATTTTGTGGCTTAAAAACCATGGGATATGTCAAAAAAGTAGAAAAGCTGAATCTAGGAAGGGTATTTATGATATACCAACCTGAAGAAAGTTTGAGGGAAAATAATTTAAATAGTGAAAAAATTAAATAAACTTTCTATAAAATACATAAAGACTTTTGAGGAATCTGAGGCTGTGACATCACAACTAGTCTGTTTTCAATTGTTTCTACAGAAATGATACCAAACTTAAACTTGAAAATCTCTTTAACGGAACAAGATTTTGCAATGTTTTCTTCACCATTTCGTTTCTTTTGAAGTGCTTTTTTATATAAGATAGACATACTTGACCACTAAACTAATCCTTTTAATCCAGTTACATGACGATACACATCACACATATCTGTAATATTCTACAACAGTACATGTATACATGCTTCACCCATTTAACTGTCTGACACTCTACAACAGTAAATGTAGAAAGCATCATCACTACAACTGATGACCAACAACAATAAATGTAGATTACCATCATGTTTTACCACGATACAACACTAATAAATAATACATGTATTTCGTCCTTGCCGCTATGGTAAGTTTCTATAACAAGTCTTCTATCTTCAACATTTAAAAAGAAAATATGACCTGACACAATTAATGCAGTGTTTATGTTACAATAAAATCATTAAACTAAAACATATTCTACTATGGCCTCTCGTCTAAGAAGATAGCACACACTCCGCTTATAATTAAATTCATACAAGTGAACCTGCTTTGGTTATAAGCTTCCAAGTGCCACCTTTTCTCAAGTTCATGGTAGAAAAGGAAAATAGAAATTTGGTTCTTTTCTGCACCCCAAATGTAATTATAGGAACTTAAATGCTTGCCTATTAATAGCTAGGAAATTAGGTGGCATGTTGTTGATCATAGTAACACACAAGCTTAACTCTTATTTCATCTCTTGCTTCAAAGTAATTTTCATTTTGGCAAATGTATTCTAAATTTAACCCAACATTTCCCCAGCTGTAGCTCTAAGCTATGCTCTGAGGTAATGGAAGTAACAAGACTCCCTGTTGAAGAATGCGACCACACACAGTCAGCCAGCCAAAGCTCAGCACAGTGTCAGAGGGCAAGTTTACACTAGGCATCGCAAAAGTAGGATTTGATCCTACCAATTATCCACCCAGGGTACTGTGTTGAACTTGACAAACAGCAGAGGTCTAAACGGAACAAGCATTCTTGGGAGTCAACACAAGATCACGAGAGGTGCAGTACCTAAAGAGCACAGACGAGGCCAAAAAAATAATAATTTAAAAGTTATAAAAATAGTAAATAGTAATCTAAAAGTTACAAAAATAGTAAATAGTAATTTCAAAGTTACAAATAATAAATTAAAGGCTATAAAAATAGTAAATAGTAATTTAAAAGTTTAACAAATAGTGATTCGAAAGTTAAAAAATACTAAAAGTAAACAAAAATAGTGAATAGTAATTCAAAAGTTTAAAAATTAGTAAATAGTAATTTAAAAGTTACAAAAATAGTCAATAGTAATTTCAAATTTAAGAAAATAGTAAATTAAAGGTTATAAAAATAGTAAATAGTAATCTAATAGTTAAACAAATAGTAATTCACAAGTTAAAAAATAGTAAATAGTAATTTAAAAGTAAACAAAAATAGTAAATAGTAATTCAAAAGTTAAGAAAATAGTAAATAGTAATTTAAAAGTTACAAAAATTGTCAATAGTAATTTAAAAGTTAACAAAATAGTAACTAGTAATTTAAAAGTTACAAAAACAGTAAATAGTACCATCAACACCTGTTATAATTTTAATTTTTTTCTTTCTTCTTTTTATTTTAAGATCTGAATATGCAAATATTCTATACAAAAATAAAAAATTGAAACAATAAAAATTAAAACAAAATATTCTATTTTGTGATTCTACTTGTCATGTAATTATTTTCCCCCACATCTTCTGCACGATCCTTTAAGGGACAACAGCCGATTCTAAAAGTTTTGGAAACTTTATGTTGTGATGCTTTATTTTAATGAATTAACATCTTAAGGTGTCTATTCTTTTTTACATCACAATATTTTGCAAAAAAAAAATCAAACTTACAGACATAAGTGAAAAAACAATTTCAAGTGTTTTTTTATAATTTTTTTATTTACAAAACTGAAAGACTGCCTCATTTGATTTATTTGTGTTTTCATGTTCTTCATTGTAGTTAGAGTAAATTAAAACTAGAGCCCATAGACATATATGACGGAAAAAATTGAATACTGTTTTTGTGAGGTATGCTTTTTCTATTAATTTCCATTTCAAACAGAGTCAAAGAATGTTTATATTTAAAGCAGACAGTTTAAAAGGGAATATCATCTCAAAAAAAAACTGCTTGACCCATAACTAATAAATCCTAAACATACTAGTTCCGTCACTTCCTGTCATTTCCGCAGCGGAAATAAGATTGGCTTTAAGATGATTAAAAAAACATTCGATTGTAGTGTATTTATATCTCCACTTTATAAACTATTAACTTTTAATGGCAACCTCTACAAGATACATCCTAAAATATAGTGTCACAATTATGTATGTCATTTACAATTTTCTTTGCAGATATGAAAATACTAGTCTAGAGCACATTACTCAAAACTATGGATTTGTACAAAAGAAATATAAAAGGATAGATTTAATTTTAGATCAATTTTTACCCTATGGTCTCATGCAATCAACTGATTACAACATCATGGGACTCATCATATCTGACAGAACCTGGCCCTGGTGTAACAGCTTCCCATGAAGAGGCCAGTAATAGTTGACCTTCCAATTTAATCACCCAGGTCTTGTTCGAGCAAGATACCTAGAAACAAGCATGGACAACAGGAAGGGAACCTGTCCTGCTCTTGTTGATTTTCACTACAAATATTTATCAGTTCTGAATACAATGTGACATAAACACACAAAATACCTTTCCCCACCGGAGGACTCAGAAGCTATAAACAAACCATAAATAAAGCATGCTAGAACCACAAGGAGAGCAAGCAGGAGAACGGATAAATCACATAATCTGATTTCGGAACCTTGCATTTTTTTTCTCTCTTTCAAAAGTAATACTTAAAAGGTGAGGTTGAGGTTTCTTGGTTAACTGTCAATGAAAGCAACGGAAATTGAAAGCAACCGAAATTGCACTTGACAGAAAGGGAAGAAGGTATAAAGCATGTAATACGAAATCTGGTCAATAAAACCTTTTCAGAGCCAAGACACACAACCAGTGGCATCAGTAGACCCTTTTGTTTGGTGGAGGGGGAAGTTGTAAAATTACAAGTTTACCAACAAAAGACTTTGACGCTACCGACAAAAATATATTCCACATTCAGGGCCCCCATAACGTCAACAATTTTTTCAAAAATCCCCCTCCCCAACCCTTCCATCGGCCCAAAATCGCAAAACTAGTGCCATAATACATTTTTTTTGGTAGAGTTTTCATTGTCTTTGAGGAAAATTTTACCGCGTGAACCTTAATTGATTTACTGACAGGTCTTCAATTTTACCGACAGCTCTACCAAAAGTGTGGGAGGGGAGGTGTAACACCACTACCCCCCAGTATCTATGCCCCTGGGTACAACACCCTTATGTATTTAGAGCTGCCAAAATATTGTTTATCTGCATATCGATACCACCACAGTAATTCGTAATATCATGAATATATCTTGTAATAAATAATATCATGTGAAGGCTTATTTTGATGACTACATAATTAAACGATTCATCTTGGACTTTGTCACAAACGGAATTATTGCTGTGGTACCCACATTGGTCACATACAAGAGGACTTCGCTTACCTCTTCGTTGTTCAATTTCCAATCCAATGCTTCAATACCAACTCTACCCCTTTAGGAAGCCAAAGGTTCTGATGGTTTATTTCATACTGTATGCTAAGAATACAGTTACAGTGTGCCTTTGACAGCCCCCACAAAAATTATTTCGTTCGCCACCATTTTAAGAGGAGGGTATCTGTCCATCAATAAATACAGAAGTGAACGCCACCATGCTATTAACGCCACTTCTGGTTTGCAATGTTATCAATGACAAATGTAGGCCCTTATGTCAGTCCGGTAGCATGCCTATTAATGGGAACAAATGTTCCTGAAAATGGGAACATTTTACTACATAAAAGCCGCCATTTTGTGATATTTCCCATGATCCTTTGCTATCCTAATGTTAAAGCCTTATGCAATGTTACATATTTCAAATTTGAAATATGTCTGGGAAAAATATATTTACCAGGAGAAACTTAAAACTCATGAAAATACTTTTATTACTACTGTCATGGCTACAACTTTTCCACTTCCATTTAATATGTCCACCACGCCGTTTTAAAAATATTAGAAAAAAATTAACAATAGAACGAAGCTTTTAGGCGCAAAACGGCTATTTTGAAAATTCAAATGTTTTTCAACAAAATGTTTTCTAATATTTGAAGTACATAAATAAGAAACTTTATCATTTTATTGCAACATCTGAACAATATGGCTGCATGACGTCAATATTCTTGTCTGTTATAAATGTTCCTATTAATAGGCATGCTTCCAGACTGTATGTTCTGTCCTGCGGATGTGTGATCAATAACACTGCAGTTTTCTTGCAATCAATAGAGAAATTAACAGGAAGTGATGTACTAACACGGCGGCGTTCATATCTGAATGTATGTATAGGATGATGCCTTTCCTTTAATATGTTCACATTTTTGTATAGTGCAAATTGATTGTTCCTGTGGGCTGCAGCCATTGTAAAGCATTTTGATTATGTGTAGAAAAGCACTATATAATTAGAACCAAAAGATTCTGTAGTTTCGATGCTTTTTTTTTTTTTCCTCTCATGTTGATTGCTTTTGTATTAACTTTTATGACATTGCATATCGTAAAATAGTTGACATGACAATTAATCGTTCTTGAAAACCGTGTTTACAAGCTCTTGTAAAATCAAAATCATATTATGCCTCGCCAACCATATAGTTAATAAAATTCAATGCTTTTTCTAATTTTAATAAAATGAACACATACAAACTACCTAACATAATTCTACACAATGTAAAAGCCCGCATACTCATTTAATATGCATGACACCACTACCAAAAATAATAGGGCACATCTACAGATCATGGGCTATCAGTGTACCAAATATGATGTAAATCTGCTCAGTTTACTGTTCTTAAGAGACTGTGCTTACAAGCTCTTTTCAACAAATTTATGTTAAGCCCAGCCCACTATGCATGTTAATGAAATTCAACATATTTGTATTTAAAAATTCAACAACATCTTAAAGAAATATTCCCATGTTTTTTTTTGTAACTTTTCTGAAAAGAAATTTTTTAGAAACAATTTAGTACAAAATTTATGTTGATATGTTATTCCTTCCAGGAAATATTCAAATTGAAAAAAAAAACAATAAACGAATAGTATGACATCACAGCAACACATTTTCCCACAAAGTTTTATATATTTCATTAATATCTCTCATCTTTTTTAATTAGTAAAACCTGCTAGAAAAATATGTTAATGAAGTTAGGTTATTATATACATTACCTAATATACCCTACTTCAACAACTTTTGGAAAATTGTTTCTAATCATACAGAAACAACCATTCAAAGAAATTCCTAATTGCTGTGGGGGTGGGGGTGTTACACCTCCCCCCACACTTTTGGTAAAGCTGTCGGTAAAATTGGAGACCTGTCAGTAAATCAATAAAGGTTCACTTCAATAAAACTTTCATCAAAAACGATGCAAACTTTACCACACATTTGCAATGGAATTGCCTAATGCAATTGGAAAATCTTTCAAAATCCGAATCTCTTGAACGGAAAATGATATCAGCCCAATTTTTGTACCAAAATGGTTCTAAAGGTATGCTCTTTCAAACAAATTTTACAAAAAACCATGGGAATATTCCCTTAAAGGTTACTCTATCCCCCAAAATTAAACAACTTCACTTCTCCAATGATAATGGACTTCTAAATCTTCTCTTCATGATCACAGAGAGTGAATTTTAAGTCCTAGTTCACACAGTCACCTCTGAGAGTCACAAAGGTGCAGAATGAGGAGATAAGGTAGCATTTCTTATCACATTTCTGAATGAAAATTACCTCCGGATTCACACCTCCATGATTTTGGACCATATTAGAAGATGGAAACATTTTTGACACCCAAGATGATAACGGAGCTATTAAAAGATACACAACGCTGGGAGGTGGGCTCTCTCTGGTAGACGATGCAACATTGACATTTACCAGTCAAATTTATCTGTAGGAATGTTGTTCTAAGCTTATCTGGATATGTCATCAGTGAACTGTATGCCAAACAAATCCAAAACCCATCAGTCTTATGACTTATTAAGTAATCCACATGTCATTTTTCATCTATCTCCGCTCTTTAAACCTTATTTCCAAATTGTGGCAAAATGCTTATGGGTATTTTTTTTTTATAACTAGAAACGAAATGAACTCAAAATCAATGCTGCTGATATGTGGGGTAGAAATCCGAAATATTTTATAAATTGCGACCACTGCAAGTTACGTTCTTGCTTTGCTGGAAACTGGCAGGACAATTACCCCACTTCATTCTTGATTAAAAATTAAGAACTAATTAATGTGTAGGGATATTGGTTGGTAAACGGGTCTTCGATTTATAATACTGCCATAATGTGCCAGTCTTTATTTTCCCAGTTCGTTTTGGGGATTTATTTTCATCACTGCTTTATTAAAAGAAAAGCTATTCTGTAAGGTTTAGATCTTGCCTCTACTTGCAGTTTGGCGAAAATGAATCACAAAAACATATTTCTGCCAAATTATAAAACAAGAACACACGTTTACAGTTTATTCAAATTTAATCATAGTTTACAGTTTGGCCACATAATTTTTTTAATTTTTTTTTTCTCAATTCAGGTTCATAAATCTCTATTTAATCTTGGAAAAAGTACTATACACCAATTTTTTAGCAATATTTCACCCGAGAAACCTTAAAAATGATACCCACATTTGTTAACTCACACCCTTGCATAATTCTTCACAATGTTTTAGTGGACATTAGAATTTCAGCCTATCTAACATTTATTCCATTAAATTAGGAAACACTGCACAGGATTTTTTCTTGGAACTTGCCTTATGATTCAGACCAAATAAGAGGGGGAGGACATTTTGGATTAAATGCCAGATGAACAATCTGTGGGGCATATATATTACATGATGTTATGCAACAAAAGCATGTTTTACAACCCAACAAAACTCTTGTCAAAGAATTGTCAGAAAAGAAATGAATATTTTATAAATTGCGACCACTGCAAGTTATGTTCTTGCTTTGCTGGAAACTGGCAGGACAATTACCCCACTTCATTCTTGAATAAAAGTTAAGGACTAATTAATGTGTAGGGATATCAGTTGGTAAACGGTTCTTTGATTTATAATACTGCCATCTTGTGTCAGTCTTTATTTTCCCAGTTCGTGTTTGGGGTTTATCTTTATCACTGCTTCAATAAAAGAAAAGCTATTCTGTAGGTTAAGAGCTTGCCTCTACTACCACAGTTTGGCGAAATTGAATCACAAAGACATATTCCTGTCAAATTATAAAACAAAAACACACGTTTACAGTTTTTCAAATTTAATCATAGTTTACAGTTAGGCCAAATAAAAATAAAAAAAAAAAAAAAAAAAAAAAAAAAAAAAAAAAAAAAAATCAATTTTTTTCTCAATTCAGGTTCATAAATCTCTATTCAATCTTGGAAAAAGTACTATACACCAATTCTTTAGCAACATTTCACCCGAGAAACCTCAAAATTGATACCCACATTTGTTAACTCACACCCTTGCATAATTCTTCACAATGTTTTAGTGAACATCAGAATATCAGCTTATGTAACATTTATTCCATTTAATAGGAAACACAGCACAGGATATTTTCTTGGAACTTGCCTTATGATTCAGACCAAATAAGAGGGGGAGGACATTTTGGATTAAACGCCAGATGAACAATCTGTGGGGCATATATATTACATGATGTTATGCAACAAAAGCATGTTTTACAACCCTACAAAACTCTTGTCAAAGAATTGTCAGAAAAGAAATGAATACTTTAAAAATTGCGACCACTGCAAGTTATGTTCTTGCTTTGCTGGAAACTGGCAGGACAATTACCCCACTTCATTCTTGGGTAAAAGTTAAGGACTAATTAATGTGTAGGGATATCGGTTGGTAAACGGTTCTTTGATTTATAATACTGCCATCGTGTGTCAGTCTTTATTTTCCCAGTTTGTTTTGGGGATTTATTTTCATCACTGCTTCATCAAAAGAAAAGCTATTCTGTAGGTTTAGAGCTTGCCTCTACTTGCAGTTTGGCGAAAATGAATCACAAATACATATTTCTGTCAAATTATAAAACAAAAACACACGTTTACAGTTTATTCAAATTTAATCATAGTTTACAGTTAGGCCAAATAATTTCTTTATTATTTTTTTTTCTTATACAGGCTCATAAATCTCTATTCAATCTTGGAAAAAGTACTATACACCAATTTTTTAGCAATATTTCACCCGAGAAATCTTAAAATTGATACCCACATTTGTTAACTCACACCCTTGCATAATTCTTCACAATGTTTTAGTGGACATTAGAATTTCAGCCTATGTAACATTTATTCCATTAAATTAGGAAACACTGCACAGGATATTTTCTTGGAACTTGCCTTATGATTCAGACCAAATAAGAGGGGGAGGACATTTTGGATTAAATGCCAGATGAACAATCTGTGGGGCATATATATTACATGATGTTATGCAACAAAAGCATGTTTTACAACCCAAGAAAACTCTTGTCAAAGAATTGTCAGAAAAGAAATGAATACTTTATAAATTGCGACCACTGCAAGTTATGTTCTTGCTTTGCTGGAAACTGGCAGGACAATTACCCCACTTCATTCTTGGGTAAAAATTAAGGACTAATTAATGTGTAGGGATATCGGTTGGTAAACGGTTCTTTGATTTATAATACTGCCATCATGTGTCAGTCTTTATTTTCCCAGTTTGTTTTGGGGATTTATTTTCATCACTGCTTCGTCAAAAGAAAAGCTATTCTGTAGGTTTAGAGCTTGCCTCTACTAGCAGTTTGGCGAAAATGAATCACAAATACATATTTCTGTCAAATTATAAAACAAAAACACACGTTTACAGTTTATTCAAATTTAATCATAGTTTACAGTTAGGCCAAATAATTTCTTTATTTTTTTTTTTTTTTTCTTAATACAGGCTCATAAATCTCTATTTAATCTTGGAAAAAGTACTATTCACTAATTTTTTAACAATATTTTACCCGAGAAACCTTAAAATTGATACCCACATTTGTTAACTCACACCCTTGCATAATTCTTCACAATGTTTTAGTGGACATTAGAATTTCAGCCTATGTAACATATATTCCATTAAATAGGAAACACTGCACAGGATATTTTCTTGGAACTTGCCTTACGATTCTGACCAAATAAGAGGGGGAGGACATTTCGGATTAAACGCCAGATGAACAATCTGTGGGGCATATGTATTACATGATGTTATGCAACAAAAGCATGTTTTTTTTTTACAACCCAAACAATTCTTGTCAAAGAATTGTCTGAAAAGAAATGTTCTTGAAAAAAAAGAAAATTACTTCAAAGACCACCAAAGAAGAAATTAATGTAATCAGGAAAACCTCTCAGGGAAGTCTCATATTGTATTCTTTAAAATGTAAGAAACCAAAAGCAAGAACTTATCACCCAATCATGTATGCTATATGTTATTAATTTACATGGCACCTTTGCACATGTGGAGACCAAAAGGCCAGTTTAAAATATTTTAGAATCCATCAAACCATGAAAAAAGGTTTAATTTTTTTTTTTTTTTAAATTTGTTTAAAAATTTCAATTTATATTACACAAATTCTAGTAGTAAAATTATCTGCATTTTAAAATTAAATTATTTTTTAAATTTATTTTTTCATCCTCTGCAAAAAATATTTTGACAGTGAGCAGCTACTCTTGGACTAGCAAAATATCGAAATAGCTTTCTATGGTTGAAATTTACAAAAGAAATTAATAGGACAAAGTTAGGATCAAATGGAATTAAACCCAAAAATTTATTTAAAGAAGTTAAGTTGGAAACCAAACCATTCCCCCCCCCCCCCCTCCTTCCACCTTTATCCTCTGCAAAATTCTTTGACAATGACCAGCTACTCTTGGACTAACAAAATATCATAATAGTTTTTTATGGTTGAAATTTACAAAAGAAATTAATGGGACAAAGTGAGGATCAATAGAGTGGTTGAATCTTAAAATTCATTTGAAGTTTGGTTGTGAAAAAAAAACTTCAGAAAAAGAGTATGAACAGTGCTCAAGTGCCTGAGAATAAATTTATGCATTTTAAGAAGTACTAGACCAAAAAGTGAGGGCGCATGTTTTTGCAAATTTCACAGATTTATCATCCACAAAAGATCAATAAACTTTATGCCACCATAGCCCACACACAGACAACGCGAGGGAAAATGTTACTTGAATATCCATATTAACCAGAATTTTGCTATACTACTGCGTGCTGGATAAGCATTTGATTTTTTTGGGGGGACCCACTAAAAATACGCTCTCACTTTTTGTTCTAGTGCTCCTTTAAACTTGCCATAAAACCAAGACCTGACCTTGCACCAAGGATGAACAGTACAGTAGAATTGATAACCAAGGAATCCAGCTTAACTATCAGCTAGCTACATATTTCAAATATCAAGGCTAAGTATCTTGAGCCATTCTTACACTAGGTTACTAACACAAGAAGCAGGACAAGACTACACTTGGGTCTGCTTCATCTTTACTCTAGATATTACATCAGTGGGGAATTCACTTGCATTCCTCCTACAATAAATTAAAGGATTAGTTCAGGGTCCAGCATGTCCATCTTTGTGATATGGTCTTCAAAAAAACAAAATGGTGAAGAAGAAAGCATTCCAAAATCTTTTTCCATTGAGGAGATATTAAAGGATTAGTTCAGTGGTCCAGCATGTGTCATCTTATATGAAAGAGGGTCAAGCATGGTCCATCTTATATGAAAGAGGTCTTCAAAGAAACAAAATGGTGAAGAAAACATTCACAAATCTTATTCCATTAAGTAGATATTCAAGTTTAAAGCATCCATGTAGAAATGAGTGGTGTAGTAAGCTTATCATGAAAACCTGTGTCCTTATTTTTACATTCTTAACAATTGTTAATGTATTTCAAAAAAAAAAGTATTTAGCTTTTTTACTATTTGAATTATTTTTCCTCAAATTTTCTTCAGGTAATAAATTAAAACTGCCCTTACTAGATTCAGGAAAGTATCCTGACATATCCAATGTTCTTTTAAGCCACAAAATCGCAGGACAAAATATGATAGAATACATAAAAACTAAGGAATCTGAGGGTAAATATGATAGAATACATAAAGAATGAGGAATCTGAGGGTGTGATGTCACAACTAGTCTGATTTTAGTCATTTTTACTAAAATAAAATCAAACTTTAAACTTGCATATCTCTTTAATGGAATAAGATTTTTGAACCCTTTCTTCACCCATTTTGTTTCTTTTAAAATCCTCTTTAATATAAGACAGACTTCTTTGATCCTTGAACTAATCCTTTAACTGCATTGTACAGTACAGTACAAGTGTTATATGCGTTCAGTGGTCAAGCAAGTTCATGTTAAACCAAAGAAGACTTTAAAAGAAACAAAATGGTGAAGAAACATTTCCACGTCTTACTCTGTTACCAGGATATTATCAAGTTTTATCAAATTTTTGATTGATTGATTGATTAGGGCTTAACGGCACCACGACAATGAGGGCCAAATTGTGCTTGAGAGGTCAGATCATTCTAGAGGTAAGAAGGGAAGAAAAGAGGGGGAGAATGAGAGTAATTCAAGAACAAAAAGTCAGAAAGCTGTGATCGAGAGAGAAGGTGCACGGTTGAAACAAAAAGAAAGTAGAGAGAGGGGATGAAAGAGGAGAATCGAATATGGTTGTAGAGGGAAGCATGATGAAGGAAGGAGATTTGAAGAAATGACTGTGTGGAGGTCTTCTGAAGAAACTTGGCACACTCATCCTCACTTTCTTAACAGTTGTTAACGTACGTTAAAGAAAACTACCACAATTATTTACTTAAAAATTCTTTGTTTAAATCCTGAGCAGATTCTGGTTTACATTTTTGTGACATATTCTATACTTTAAGCTACAAAACTGCTGGGAAAATATACTACAATAAATAAATACTTTGATAAATGTGATCATGTGACCAGCATTCGACAAATCATATACGTCGGGCTGGCCGGGACAACCAAAAATCTTATCAGCACAACTATATATGACATTTACTACTTGCCCAGATGGATAACTTGGTTTTCAGCTGAAGGGACATTGTATTTGCATATATGCAAACAAATTTTTCATTTGCATATATGCAAACATGTTTCCATAGGCAACCTTATGAATTACTTTCAGGACAACTACAAATCAATTTTTGGTTGAATTGTCAATCCCTGGATATGACGCCACAACTAGTCTGATTCAGTCGTTTCTACACATATAAGACAGAACTAAATTTTGAAATGTTTTCTTCATAATTTTTTTGTCGGGATGCTCTTTCATATAAAATTGACTTGCTTGACCGCTGAACTACTCCCTTAAGGATTTATGGACACTTGGAAAGGTAGCAGCATCAGCGGGATTCCATTCATTATCAAAGATCAATTATCATTGGTCATTTTAGCTCTGTGATGAAACAAATTATATAAAGGAAATTGTTTAACATCCTAAAGTAAAGGACATCTGGAGTCTCAAGAAAAAGTCTTCACTTTTCAGTGTCCATTACAAACATTTAAATTATCTACAAAGTGGACTTCATCTCCCCATGACCTCTTAAGAAAACCACCAAGACCTCTGTGTAAGTTCCTTCTTAATTACCATGACTACTGCCCACCCACAACCCAACTGGATCTTCTCCATCAACGGTCAATAAATACACTTGACCATAACCCACAACAATGGAGAGTTACTGCCTATACTTATCATTAGTGGTCAAGCTCAGTGGCCAAGTTAATTGAATCATAATTCCTTTGGCATGGAAGCTTGCACTAAAATTGCTCCACAAGCGAAGAAATGAAAATGAGAGGAAGGTGTATAGGGTATTCAAAGATGTGGATATATGTCTATGTAAGAAGATGCTAAAGATCTGGAAAATTTTGAAAGCTGGGAGATTTTCTTCGACAGAATGGGAACATAGAGATGGATGGGAATGTAAAATTTGTCTTTTTATTTTGGAAAAAATTAAATATTTGTACTGCATTTAGAGTTTGATAATGCTTTAAAGGAATATTCCCACAAGTTTTTTTTTTTTTTTATTCCCATGTTTTTTTGTTTTTAATATTCCAGTGGGTTTTTTTTCTTTGTGTGTAATATTCCCATTGTTTTTTTTGTAAAATTCCCATGTTTTTTTTAAAAAATTTTTTAATATTGGATGTTTTTTTTTTTTGTTTTTTAATATTCCCATGGTTTTTGTTGTAATATTCCCATGGTTCTGTTGTAATATTCCCACAGTTTTGTTGTAATATTCCCATGGTTTTGTTGTAATATTCCCATGATTTTGTTGTAATATTCCCATGATTTTGTTATAATATTCCCATGGTTTTTTGTAATATTCCCATCGTTTTTGTAAAATTCTTTTTTAAAAGAGCATACTTTTAGAGCCAATTTGGTACAAAAATCAGGTTGATATCATATTCCGTTCAGGAGATATAGATTTTTAAAGATTTCCCAATTGCATTTTAAAGTTTTTGTGCAGTATGATGAATTCGTGTTTAATGATGTTATAGTGGCAATTTCATTGCAAAGGTTTTATGGATTTCTTCAAACGTTAATTGGTTGTTTCTGTATGATTTATTTTTCAAAAGTTATTGAAGTAGGGTATATTTGGCAATGTACATACACATATGTACCTAACCTTCATCAATTTATTTTTCTAGCAGGTTTTACTAATAAAAAAGGATGATAGATTTTAATGAAATATATAAACTTTGTGGGAGAATGTGTTGCTGTGATGTCATACTGAGCCTTTTCCTATTCGTTTATTGGCATTTTTTTGTGAACCTTAGAATTTGAATATTTCCTGGTAGGAATAACATATCAACATGAGTTTTGTACTAAATTGTTTCTAAAAATGTTCTCTTTCTTATAAATGGTTGCAAAAAAACATGGAAATATTCCTTAAAAACATGGGAATATTCCCTTAAAAAATGGATTATTCCTGCATTATTCCTGTGTATTAATGCATACACCAAAGTATATCTGAAAAACATCAAATCAAAGTTAAAATCAATTTTCACAGGAATTTAATTGCAGTGATTCATTTTGAAATATCATTTGAATGAGGATAATCTTTCAAATGTATTTCATCTAACTCATTGGACGCAAGAAAGAGATCAGACTTTTCAAGTATTTAAGAGAAGTAAACAAATCTAGGATTTAAAAAGGACTGATACTAGTTAAATGTTTCAAAGGTTTTAAAAGATTAGTTCAGTGGTCAAGCATGTTTATCTTCTTTGAAAGGGGACTTCAAAAAAGAAAAACAAAAAATGGTGCAGAAAGCATTACAAAATCTTATTTCGTTACAGAGAAATTCAAGTTTAAAGTTTGATATCATTTTGTAAAAGGACTGAAATCAGACTCTAGTTGTGATGTCACAGCCTCAGATTACTCAAAGTCTTTATGTATTATAATGTATTATAAAGAAAGTTTATTTAATTTTTTCATTATTTAAATTATTTATCCTCAAACTTTCTTTAGGTTGGTATACTATAAATACCCTTCTTAGATTCAGTTCTACTACTTTTTTGACATATCCCATGGTTTTTAAGCCACAGAATCGCGGGACAAAATATGATAGAATACATAAAGACTTTCAGGAATGTGAGGCTATGACATCACAACTAGTCTGATTTCAGCCATTCTACACAAATGATACCAAACTTTAAACTTAAATATCTCTTTAACAGAATAAGATTTTTTAATGCTTTCTTTACCATTTTCTTTCTTTTGAAGTCCTCTTTCAGGTTAGATGGACTTGCTTGACCACTGAACTAATTCTTTAAGTAATATGAAAGAAATATTATGACCTTTACCATAAATAAAACAATCATGCAAATTGTTCTTTATATATATAATACATCATAACCCTCCCACCTTGATAATCTGCGCACTTAGTAACGGGAAAATATTTCTCTTAAGAGATACTTGATGTATTCCATGCCAACGCGATACTATCTGGACTACCTGTGAAGTTTCTTTGACATTCTCGTAACGACAGCCTAACGCTTTGATCTCAACTTTTATGCTACTTTTTATTCGTTTTTAATGATGAACTACTCGACTTTGTTACTTGCACTTCAAAGCGTAGGCAATTATACAGCACACAAGGAAGACAACCCACTTGAGGTCAAAGGCAATAAAGTGGGTGGTAAACAAACAATTGGTGAATTGATGATGTAATTAATGCCAAAGGAACTTTCATGAAACGTAAGGCATACACACACATGGGTCGGGAGCCTTCACTCTCCTGAATAAAACTTATCATGTGTTTGGCATAAAGCGAGATCTGTAAAATTCAATCTGCATCATTTTAATGACCAAATACAATCACACAGATTAAAGGCAGTGGCAATTATAGAAGTAATCATATTAGTATTCATGTAAATTAGAGAGACAAATCTGTAGTGAGAATTTGTATTGGGGGATTCAAGTCTTATAAATTTCAAGCTACTAATAATTATTATTTAGTGTAATCATGCCTTAAAATTATTCAATAAACCTTGTCTCAAGTAAAGTGGGGAAAATTTAAAAGTGACTGGGTCAATATGGTTTAAAATCCCCTCATCACAGAATGGGTAATTCTACCAGGGTCAAAGATCAATCACTTTTCTTCTATCATAAAAACAAGACAAATTCCTGTTTTCCATGGTGAAACCCTGAACAATTCTGCATACCTCCCACTATTTTAACAAGTGTAATCACAATATCTGATCTAATCAAAAATTAGAACCACACAGGACAGTTTAAAGGAATGGGTTGTCAAATTACCCCTAACACTATTCATCACATCCACCAATTTCATCAATTGATCACTCTATTTCTTGCCCTTTTTACCTTTTTTCTTCAAATCTACCACAATATATCTTTTATCTGATAATATTTAGGGGTTGGCTCACCTTTCACCCATAATGGCCCTGTTATTGCAATTGTAGGTTCTGACATTAATAGGGGATCACACAGTTGATTTATGCATTTTGAACATGTCCAGGTCATGACCTTTACAAGCTACAGAAGCCAAGTCATAAATTCCACTGACAGCTGCTCAAGCAAGTTCTCTTTAAAGACTGTTGCCCATCTACAATAATCACTGATTTAAAGGTGCATGGATGGATTGGAATGAGATGGAAGAGCTTTACATTCTCAGCAGGAGAGTCCATAAATGGTCACAATAGCTTTTATAGTTTGTAAATTACCACAAATCAAAAAGTTTGTAAAAAATATAAAAAAATTGTCATGTGCAGTTCAAAATCTTAAATGTAAATCCTTATATTTCTTTTCCAACTTTAAAATATCAAAGATTCTCAAATTGCTTTCTACCCTTGAATCTTGAGTCAAGGTTATAATAATATCCAATTTCCTGGTCACTATAGCCAACTCTCCCATTAAAAATATTTGGAGGAAAGACCAGGAAACAATATGTTAACTGAGCTATTTTTAGTTGTCTCATTCTGAGGTTACAAAATATAACAAAATTTATGTTAATTTGGTAACAGTTTTGAAATTCTGTCAAATGGTCAATCGTGGTCAATTAACCCTTCTGGGTTTAATGACTGAAAGCTTGTTTTAACCAATCACCGCACGAATTTCGGTACTGGTACATTACAACTAGCTATCGGTGGGCGCTTATGTAGTCAATGAATGCAATTTACTGTACAAAACAAATTTCTGCACACACAGACTGAATGACGGCAAAACAGTGAACAAAAATTGCGCTCGCGGGTCCGCTGCGGGCTTTGTAAATCTGATTGCTGTTGCCCAGAACAGTTAGCAAAGTGAATTTTGTTTATCATATTTGCTAAAAACTCCTAAGTTCCAGAGAAGTGCCATAGATGAATCAAAGCTTGCGGCAGGCCTCACGAACATCTAAATACCAATGCATTTGTAATGCACAATTGTGGATTTGAAGTTTGTTTGCCTCACATAGTGACGTTGCTTTGGTGGGCGTGGCCTATTTGGAAACCTAGAAAGGTTAACTGATGTGACTTTTTGTTGTTTTCATCGCTCTTAGTATATTTTAAACCATTTAAGTTTGTTTTATTATCACCTGTCCATATAACTTTAAGCAGGAATGATAAGTTATATTTGCTTGCAATCTTAACATCCAGAAAGAATAATTCATACTAGTGTGAATGAAAATTATAACTTGCACTCCTGAATACATGTGGGGACAGTGATGTAAAAAGTATGTAACAAGGGATTCATCATTGCAGGTATTGGGATTAATTCCCCATAAAAAGTCTATATTTAGAATTAAGATTTGTTCGGTTTTTATAGAGAAATTGAATGTTATCTTTAAACATTTTCATATACTGAATGTTTTTCTTTTTTTGCAACAAAAATCATTTTAGCCCTCTGGAAAATAATTTATGATAAATGTAATAAAATGTAAAAAAATAAAGATACCTTTCTTCACTATAGGATGATTAACTAATTTTCATGTAATATTATTTCAATCCATCAAAATTTAATTTTAAAAAGCATTTTAAATGGGATATTTGATCATTTAGACATTATTTTCCCAGCAAACCTTTGTTCTTTTGCCAGCTATTCTTACCTAGCCTAACAAGAGAATCAAACCTGCAGTATAGAACTGTTTATTATATAACTTAACGACTACCAGAAAGAATGCATTCACTTTAAGCACACATCTATCTACATGAAGATTTCCTATTAAATGCACTACAAAAAGGAGCAAAAAATGCCCAAAATTACCACAAAGGGACTTTTAAGTAGGACACCACAAGAGGTAAAAATTCAAATGCAAACCAAAGTGCACAGGTGATCAAAGAATGTTTTGCAGAATTATATATACTTTTTTATATATTTTAAACAAAGGAAATTAAAGTCAACCATAAAAAAAAATGAGCTTCAGCCATTCCATAAGAAACACCTGAAGACCTCTCTTATCCACCTCCAAGACTCATGCCATCTGAACAATGCTCACGGATCACTGAAAACTACCATGGGGCACTACCAATTTACACCAGCACCTGCCGGAATTCAGTTATAAATCAAATACTATACAAGGCACAGTTATCAATACAAATTCCTGTGCCATCATTCATGAAATTCCTGGACAATTTATGCTTTCCTTTTCTCACAAGATGGTCTTTTCAGGTAGCTGTTTCTTCACAAAACAAGAAGAACTATTTCATTGTAAATGGAAACAAACAGTGTTTATTTACGCTTCTTATAAAAGATTATAAATATTTTTATGTCGGGTTCATGTCTGTTCCTATCTAAAAGAGGAAAACTCATATCCTCCTTATCTTCCAAGTATTCAAAATAGAAGAAAATATCAGATTAGTGGAGCTACAGTAGTTTATTTCACGAATGGGAATTGTTAAACTAAAACCGTTTTTTTTTTTTAACAATCTTTGACAAAAGTAAGCATACTAAATAATTATAAAAGGGGAACTTACCACAAATGGAATTTCAGAGGGTATTGAAGTTGATGAATGTGCCAGTAAAAACATGTCATCTACGCCCACACCCAAAGCAAGAAATGGAAGAACCTAAATTGTGAGAGAAGTAACAAAAAAGTTGAAAATTTTGCAATTAAGTAAAATCTTTTAACAGGTTGATTAAGAGCTATTTCAAATCTTTCCACTTCTTGTTGCCCCTCCCCCCACCCCCTACCTGCCAAGCAAAATCCTTTGAAATATATTTAGAAGATCACTTATGCTGCAGCTAAGAGATCTCCCTGGTCTAGTGGTTAAACCTTCGTATTAACAAACTAGCATCCCAGGTTTGATTCCCGGTGGGGAAGTCCATACAACCAGTGCACCACAAGTGATTATCAAAGGCCGTAGACATAAGTGCTGTTGATTTGCGATTAATTCACTAAACGTTTAATTGCCGAAATTTGCGAGCGCTTAGCGATTAATTGTGACCAAGCTTCACCCAAAACTCAGTAAAAAAAATTTTTTTATGTGAAACCGGTACAGTTTACACACACACACAAACATACCATGTATTTTCGGACTTAAAATAGACTAAACATCTCACCAAATGCAAAGTCTTATAATTACCCGTTAGGCTAATAAAACTAATCAAAATAAAGATCCTGGGTTTGAATAACATTCAAACCAGCGTAGAAATAAAATATTTAACAAGAAATGTTGCTGATTTCTGGCAGTCTGAAGTTCCATATGCTGTCACAAAATAATTTGTGTACATAGACCGTATCCCAATACAGTATTGGCTAAGGCCTGTAAAATGGCACTTCCCTGCTGTAAATCAATTTTTAGTTCTTAAAGTGCGCCAATAATTTTGAATTTAAGAGGTTGAATTTAGTTCTGGCCATGAACACGCCGCGGAAAGATCTAAACGATCAATAATCAAGAAAATGAAGGAATTTGCTTGATTTTTAATGCCTTTTTCATGCATTTTAAGCACAGAGGGGTTTGTGTTCAGTTTATAGCTCAAATCTTTTAGGTGATTTTTTGAGTCTTTTATAATCTTTTTCAGTGGTGCTAATTGTTACTGTACACTAGGCCACCCATATAATATTTTCGCGATTAATCTTTTAAAATTTTTACTAAACTTTTTTGAAGAGTATCGCTAATCGTTGACAGCACTGGTGGACTTTGACTTGGTTGTCAAAGTTATGCGTGTCCGTACATCGTACCTGTGTTCTCGTTTGGGTCGTATTAAGCATTTCGTGATGGCATTGTTATGATCATAATTGATTACACAGGTGACGACACCGTCATTGTAATTGTGTATTCATTGTGTGTGTATGCTGCAACTCAAAAGGCTGTGTTGGGTTCCATTCTATTCGATACTTGCTTGTTTTTTTTGTTCTTGTAATGAACTAAAATCCTTCTCCAGATGAAAAGAGCTTTTGAAAATCTTTTTATTTATTGTTATACCCCCTCCGCCCGCCATTCCAAAATTTTTGAAACATGAATCTTAAATAATGCTATCATGATAGATTAATTATCCCAATACTTATATGCCTTTGTAATATAGAAAAATATGAAGCACACACAATTGACGAAAATAAGTTTTCTCACCTGAGTTGTAGCTGCATTGAATGTTATTCCTATCCATGCACAGAACCCCAAAGAAGCTGTAACTGACCCAGCAACTAATATGACCCCTATCGCACCCACCCCACCCTGTGACTGAACCATGTCCCCGAGCTTAAGCATTGTAAGAAATGCATATGTCACCTAAAAGAGAGAGAGAGAGAAAAAAAAAATAACATTTAAAATATTATCATTATTATTATTTTATTTATATTTTTCATATTTTTTTTTTTTTTTTTTTTATATATTTTTCTTCACTTAAGAAACATAATTGTGCAAAAATTACATTCATTCAAAATATCTTTAAAGAAATGTCTTGGAAGAATTGTATGCTCTTTCTTAAGATGCCTAATACCCTATTAAAAGCATTTGCTAACAAATGTTTGTATCCAAATTATTGTGTTTCCAAACCACCCCCTCCCCCCCTCTCCCCATCATCAGATATCCAAATGCAGAACTGTTTGGTTGTCAAGCACTGTTACATGACTTCAAGGTTTACCTACAGCTACGGCATGTCTGAATAAGCTGTGCCAGTCCCAAATGGCCTTCAATGTTGTAGATCCCTACCAGTATCATGGGACTAATTTGCTTTTTCTCTTTCAGGCTCATTCATTACAGTGTCATTAGCTGACAGTGCCTTTTAAAGCCTTTGTGATAAAAGAGCAATTAAAATACTTTAACCGATATAATCACAGTATAATCACAATTGATTCCTCTGACCTTGTAATCGCACTAGGTGTGGTAACAACCATAGATGTATGTGGTGTGTCTGTATTGATCTTTTCATAAAATGTTTCACCCTCTACTTTGAGCAAACTCTGCACAACATGTTTACCCATTGTAGATGATCGATCAGTTTTCCTAAATAATAATCATGGGTATACAACCATAGTATATATATTTTTTTTTTTAATTGCTTTTTATTCATTTTATTCCTTAAAATAAAAAAATAAAAACTCTTCAGAGCAGAAAAAAAAGTTTGAAAACAACCATTTAAAATTTAAATGATTGTAATATTTTAAACCACAATTGTTACAGAAGTTGCTGTTGAAAAGATGCAAATAAATATTGATTGGTTTTTAAAGGATTAGTTCAAGAGCAAGCAAGCCTATCGTATATGGAAGAGATTTTCAAAAGAAACAAAATAGTGAAAAAAGCGTTCAAAAATCCTTTTCCATTAAAAAGATTTCTAATTTTAAAGTTTGGTATCATTTGGGCAGAAATGACTAGTTGTGATGTCATAGCCTCAAATTCCTCAAAGTCTTGATGTATTCTATCATATTATGTTCTGTGATTTTGTGGCTTAAAAATCATGGGATATTTCAGAAAAGTAGTATAACAGAATCTAGAAAGGGTATTTATAGTATACCACCTGAAGAAAGTTCGAGGAAAAATAATTTACATAGTAACAAATTTAAATCAAGTTTCTTGAAAATACATTAACTTCTGTTATGAATGTGAGGATGAGGATGAGGATGCCAACCTTCCATAGTAGACTCACTACACCAGTCATTACTACAGACAAGACTTGACTTTAAACTTGAACATCTCCTTAACAGAACAAGATTTTTAAAGGCTTTCTTTACCATTTTGTTTCTTTTCATAAGAGATGGACCCCTAAACTAATCCTTTAAACCTGTACAATTTTATATGTCCTATTTGTTCTTTAATGGTTCTGCTTTTTCCATGCTTCATGTTCCTATAAAACACCTTTGCAAATCGACTTTAGAAGTCAGGAATATTCAACCTGTTTGTTTGTTTGTTTTGATGAGGGCTTAACGGCACCATGGCAACGAGGGTCAAATTGTGCCTGAGAGGTTAGATCATTCTAGAGGTAGGAAGGAAAGAAAACAGGGGGAGATTGAGAGAAAAAGGAGAACTAAAGCCAGAAAGATGGGATCGAGAGAGGAGGTGCATGGGTTAAAGAAAACAAAAGCAGAGAGAGAAGGGTGGGAGGGAACTAAATATGGTTGTAAAGGAAGCATGATGAAGGAAAGAGGTAATTTTATCCAGAGGGTTTTTTGGAAGAACTTGACAAGTGAGTTGTGGGGAGCAAGATAAGTTCTGGGAAGGTTGTAAAGGGGGCAAGCAAGGAGAATGTGATGGACTGTGAGGTGCAATGGCAATTGTTGCAGAGGGGTTGGGGGGAGCCAATAAGGAGGTGGGAGTGAGTGTGAGTAAGGTAGGTGTGACCTATTCAAAGATGGGTAATATGAGCAATGTCGACACGAAAGAGGTTGTGGCTGGTGGGTCTGATCAGAATGGTGGGCTGGATGACGTGGAGTTTGTTCTCAATTTGGGATGAATAAACAAGAAAAACTGTAGAAACTATTTTTGTATCTGTTCCATTCAAGGTGTTGATTTTTTTAAGTCTTCATAAATTGTCTGGTGTAAAAAGCTGCAATTGATATCAATCTTACTAAAAAAAAAAAAAATTTTTATATTTTACTTATTATTTCATGAATTTTCTCTTCAAGTATCACTTTTAATAACTAAAATTTTCATGCTTTCTTAAAAATTCACTGATTGTCACAAATTTTAAGAATTAGATCAATTTTATGAATCTGAGGAAGTGATGTTACTAGTCTGATATCAGTCATTTCTTAAAGATTTCAAAGGACGTAAACCTGAATATACCCTTAAAGGCATATGGACATGTGGCAGCAACATATGATAAGTTGCTTTAAAATCAATAAAAATAATGAAAATAGCAAAATATTTTATCCAAATCAATTACAAATTGACCATTTTAGAGCATGTTGAATTTTTAGGCCAAAATATGCAAATTTGTGTTCCTCTTTAAGTTCCCCTTGTGATGTATGACAGGGGGGAAGTTCCTCCTATTTCCATATGTAAACCCTTTGTTTTTTTAATTGCTTATCACACATTAGTGAAAAATAGAAAGGAATTTCAACCAAACAATTTTTAAGTGTTGACCATACCCTTAGCCAAAAACTAGCAGGAATAGACTTTGTTGTCATTTTCAGGAACTGAAATTCAGAAGAGAATATAAAGAATTACATAAAGCTTTTCAGCTACCCACCTGGTCATACATCACAAATTGAACATAATTTATGCATTCACTGAAGATCACTAAAAATATAATCAGTCATAATTCAAATATTAAAGACCGTTGCATTTAGAATTTAATGCTCTTTCTCGTGGGCTAAAAATCTCTAGGCATCCACAGACCTTTAATGGGATAAGATTTTAGGACAACTTCTTTACCAGTTCCTTTTATTATCCTTTTTCATATATGACAAACATACTTGACAATGGAAAAATTCTTATAATATATAAATAACAACCTGCACACTCACCATGATGATGTATCCTATTGCTACCCGCACTACGCTTGTATTAGAAAAGTCTTCAAGAAGATCAACGAATGAAGCAGAGGAGAACGCATTGACATTCTGAGATGAATTGGCACTGGAACTATTTCTTACAACCTGCAATTGAATAAAATAAGAACACATTTGCTTATTTCTTTTTTTTTTAAAGGATTTTTATCACTATTTTTTCATTAAAGGATTATCAGTTCAGTGGTCAAGCAAATCTATTTTATATGAAAGAGGACTTCAAAAAAAAGTATCAAAAAAAAAGAAGTGAAAAGAGCATTCAAATTTTTTATTCCGTTGAGGAGATATTTCAGTTTAAAGTTTGGTATCATTTGTATAGAAACGATTGAAATTAGACTACTTTTGATGTCATAGCCTCAGATAGCCTCAAAGTCTGTATGTATTCTATCACAGTTTGTCCTGCGATTTTGTGGCATAAAAACCATGGAATATGTCAAAAAAGTAGTACATCTGAATGTAGGAATGGTTTTTATAATATACCAACCTGAAGAAAGTTTGAGGGAAAATGATTTAAATAGTGAAAAAATTAAATAAACTTTCTTGAAAATACATAAAGATTTTGAGGAATCTGAGGCTGTGACATCACAACTAGTCTGATTTCACTTGTTTCTACACAAATAATACCAAAGGTTTTAACTTAAATCTCTTTAACAGAATAAGATTTTGCAATGCTTTCTTCACTATTTTGTTTCTTTTGAAGTCTTCTTTTATATAAGATGGACATGCTTGACCACTAAATTAATCCTTTAAAAATAAATAATTCAGATGAGGCACACCAACCTAATATGGTATTCTTAAAGACTGTAATGTTGAATCTAAGGGCAACTTTAGTATGAATGTCTTTAAGTAAATTTTTAATATGATTATAATGACTTATGCAACTTAAGTTAAAAATTAACTTATCATTTGATCATTTATAGTTTGAACAATATAAAATAAAATTTAAGAATGATATTCAAAAAGATAAAAAGAATTCAATTCAATTCAATGTATCGTAATAAACTAGGCCACTGACTGGCCTTTGTCATAAAGTACAAAACATAAGTATAGTGCATAGTAGTTGGTTAACACAAGTATACTAAATTATGCCAAAAATAAAAAAATTGTAGCAAAAACCATTTCTCAATATGGTTTAGAAATTGTTTCTCAGTCGGATTAGAGAAAAAATTTTTTTGGTCTACTGACTTTCATAGCATGCAAAGTAAATAATGAAACATATTTATTACGAGTCTCTGAGTCTGATGACGAAAGTGATTTAAAATGCTGCATACAGTAAGAAACGGTAAAAAGAATAATAAACTACACAACGTAAGGTGAAAATGACACACTGAGGCCATTTATTTTAAAAATCATACCCAAACAGCTCTAAAGGGGCATTATTTAATCACCAGAGAATTCACATTTGATTGTGTTTTTGCCTTTTCTACAAATGCTGCAAATGTGAAAAATTTCAACCACTGACGCAAGAAAAATGTCATACCTGCGTAAACTTTCTCTGCCATTCTTCTAATACGGCTTGAGCCTTTTCTTGGGTCCAGTCCAGATTAGATACTCTCCAATCGTCTTTCCATGCATTGAACATCTGACGTGCCCCCTTGAGCTGTATGACAGACTGAATAGCCTCCGCACTATAAGAACAAAAATGAGAGTCATAAAACGTGGATGCTTCGAGGTCAACAGAGTTGGAAGATGCAAAATATATCTAAAAAAAATTGTAAGTCTGATCAAAATCTACCATTTTAACACTTGTTAAATTTTCAGGGCTGAATATAGAAATTTTAATTCCGACCCTGTTCAATTTTCCTTTAATTCAAATATTCTAAAATAATGCACAACCCATCATAAAATACTTTGAACTCCTTGGAACAACTCTACCAAAGTGTGACCCTTGATCTGAGGCATGACCCAGCTTAAGAATGAAGCGACTACAGAATGGTTTCTCTATCAATATACCAAAGAATCCAGTGACTCCACAATTCAGCATCATTATGGAATGTTTAGAGATCAGCAAAAAATGTCCTTCAGGTAATGCACCCACATCAAAATGGGGATGTGGAAGGGTGAGGGGGTAGGGGGTAGAAATGAAATGATTAAGACTGAGACTTACCTTTTGATGTGCCCACTTTTATTTTTAACTACCCCTCCCACAATAAGCTCTTCTGGCCATTCCATTAAAGATTTGGCAAATCCTTTGCAACCTCCCGTCAGCTGGAATCCAATATCTGGAACCTGTGCAGAAGGTAATCATTATTTTCATATCAATAAGTAAGAGCCAACATTTATTGGGTGGAGAATGTTTGGAAAATCTACATTTAAATAGAATTCTTCTTGAGCTTATCTATTGAAAAGGGCATAGGTTCGCGATTCCATATCAATTCTATACAATCTAAAATGAGCTCTCTCTTATCTATACCTTCAAGTCTAATGGAGTTATTGAGGAAGGGAGAGAGGGGAGGGGGGGGGGGCAAGGCTCCTATTCTATAATTGCTCACAAGAAGCAGGTTTAGATCTTAGTTTTTTTCTCCACAGAGATGGTTTGTTTGGTTTGTTGATGTTTAACGGCACCGCGACAGTCAGAGTTAAATGTGCCAATAAGGTGTTAAAAACTAAGGTACTTGAGTTAGGAAAGAGAGGTGGGATAGAGGGAAGGAGGGAGAGAAGGTGAATTAGGGATAGAAGTTAAAGGTAAAAAAGAGGAGGAAGGTAGGGCAGAGAAGGGAAGGAAAGGGAGGTTTAGATCAGGTGGAATAAATTGCTGTTGCGGAGAAAGATGATGAACTTGGAGGTAGGATTGTTTTTGAAAAGATCGGATATGGAGATGGAGGGGGAGAGATGTGATCTGGTTTCAGGTATATGGGACAGGTTGATTGAGAGATCGGTGTTGCATGTAAAGCAGAGAGGAGCAGGAAAGCCCGAAAAAAGGTGAGAGTGGGTGAGAAAAGTGTGGCCAAGGTGAATGCGGTTGATAATAATGTCCTCCCTAATAACGTCAGGTTGCAACTGTGCAGGGAGACGTTGGTCCCGACTTTGGGTTGATGGTGTGAAGTTTGTTACTGGTCTCGAGAATCCAGAAGTCTTGCCAGGTCTTACTGAGGTAGCTGGAAGTGGAGAAACAGAGGTCTGGGTGTGGAATAGGAAAAGGAGAGATGTGATTCGACAGAGCGTTGTTGGCGGCTCTGTCAGCTCTCTTGTTGCTGGAAATCCCAACGTGGCAGGGATCCAAAAAGATTATTTTTTTTCCCCTGAGGAAAGAGCATGAAGTTTAATGAGGATTTGTAGGATAAGTGAATTGGACCAGAGCATGTCGAGGATGCCAGTGAGGACAGATTTAAAGTTGGAGAAGATGACGAAGCAGGGACGGAAGGAGAGTTCAACAAAGTTTAAGGCAAGGAGGATGGCATTTGTTTCAGCAGAGTAACTTGAGGCTCCATCAGGCAACCTTGAGGGGAAGGCGAGGCCGGGACAGGTGGCGGCAGCTGCAGAGAGAGAAGCCTTCCCATGTGGAGACTTTGGTGAAGAGGAAAGAGAAGGAGCGAAAGAAGGCTGGGTTGTGGAGAACTTTCGTGTATTAGGAAAGGCAACGGAAAAGCTTGGGGGAATTGATAACCCAAGTGGGCGTGGGAAATAAAACCAAAATCGAAGTTTCTATAGATGCACATTTTCATGATGAAAATACATTAAGGATGCAAGATGAAAGCTTACCTCTCCTGACTCTTTATTTGGTGCCATTTTTGGACACTCTGGGTCTTTTGGGTTCAGACATGGTCTGTCCTGGTACCCACGACCTATACCCGTCTGTCAAAAAAATATATAAAATTGTAATAATTGAACAGAAAGCATGCAAGACCAGAAAACCAAAGGTTTTGCGGTTCCGACGCAGAATGTGAATTTTAAGTTTAAACTTTTGTGTAATAAATGTTATAACACAATGGGCTCAACGTTACACTGACAACCAAATAACTTAGTCCTCACAAGAAAGGATCAACCATTATTATCCCATTAACCTGTATACACTGGCTTACAACATAATTATTTCAATTATGAAACAAAACAGACATACTGGGTATGCTATTTGTGTACCATAAACTGAACCCCATGTATACTTCTTAAGATACTGTATTTACAACCTCTTTCAACAAAATCATGTTCAGCCCTCCCCCCTCCCCCCCAATATGCATAATAATGAAATGAACAATTTTTGTACCATTAGCATGTAGAAACTAGCTAACAACACAATTACAATATATACCAAACAAAACAGACATGTGGTTATTCAAATATGAACATTTTCAGATTTTAACATTAGGCCCCACCTACTCATTAATATGCAAGACATCAACACCACAAACAATGAATCCAGTGTATGGTTCTTGAGATATCGTGTTTACGAGCTAGCATCACACACACACACACACACACACACATACATACATAAACACGCACACCATCATGACCGCAAAGGTTCCTGATGCTGATCGCATCGGAACAAAAAAAATTATTAAGAAGATTTAACTCAATGAAATAATGTAACTGAACATACGAAGATATGTTACACATCATGAGCATACAACAATCCGAAAAAAACACTCCAACTACAACAATAAATTTAAAATTCTGATGTCCGACAACAAAAATACAAATTTGCTTTAAAAATTCATAAAATTGTAAAAAATGGTTAATTTGATAATCTTTTGTTTTTTTCAGAGATTTTTTGTATTGATTTTTAAAACAATTTTGCTGATATTACACCTACATGTTCAACTTCATACACATGTAAAGAAAGATCAACTTCATACGTAAGACTCACATGTGGATACAAACTTTTCATAAGTGTGCTGACATCACATACAATCATCAAAACCATGAATACGCAGGAAAAAATAAACAACAATGCATCATTCCTACAGATTGTGGCTAAATTTATCCTTATCATATTCATGCCGAAAAGTTTCTCTCTAAGCACCCCACACCGCAGTTAATCCTGAAAACTCAGGTATGACAATTACTAACCCGACTTCCTGTTCAGTGTATTGTGTTTCCACTCAAAACAATGATTGTTTATCTGTCATTCCCATGCACACCACAGCCAAGTAGCCAAAGGTTATTTGAAAGTATAAGATTACAAAAAGCCAGCGCTGAATATTCAAGGCACTTTTGTGATTGAAATCACTCATCCGTGTTAGGTGTCTTAGTGGGAGAAAAGTGGTAATAAAAAAACTGTGTAGCATATGCCCAAGGTGATGTGTGCATTAACTGTAAATGATTGACGGACCGTTTCTCCTAAGGAAAGATATTGCTTCAAGTAAGAACTGCAATCATTGGTAAATGGCGTTGAAAACTTCTCAATATCAAACTTCACATTTCTATCCATACCTTATACAGACTTCCAAAACAAAATGACACATAGGCCTAAAACACAAGTCATTAAACTTTTGGCCAGGAGTCCGAACCAGGAATACATCTCCATTTCTGTGGCATATTGCAACCATACACACAGCTGTATCAAATACATGACTAGATGTAATGCCACACCACTGCCAGAGAACATGACCCAGCATAGTTTATAGGCAACACAAGCTAAAATCTCAGTGTGTGGTAATGTAACAAGTTACTATTTTGCTCTTGGTGTACAACGTTAGGAATTATATTATAATCAGGTCACTGTTTTATTTCCCCCGTGATGACAGTGTGTGGATTCTCGTGATCAAAACTGCAGGCATGTTATTCCACACTTTTGTACTTGTGGACCCGTAACAATTCTCACTATTCCTGATACAAATACAACAAGCTAAATGTCCTTACAGCAGGGTAAATTTGTCCTAAATGTGGATTTACTTACAATTCTGCACCTATGAAACAAAAACACCAGTGAAATTTCGGCATTTTTCAGTCTTGCTGAAGCATTAGTACATAAAAGGTGATTCATGTGTGTTTCGCTTGCATGTGCCCTAAGTGTAAATAAACTAAAACTCAACTTAAGTGTAAACTAACAAAAACTTAACTAAAATGAAAGGGGAAAAAAAAGTTCATTTTTGTTTCTGTAAAGTAATTTTTGATACTTGACATTGGACAGCAGAAAAATAAGAGCTTTTTCCCAAAACTAACAAACAATAAGTTTATCAAACTGTTTTTTATGTGTGCTAAAACATGCCACGGATATATTACTTAATAAAGTACAGTTTATCAAACTACCTGCGTGATATTTATTTCTGGTGTCATTACCAATGAGTACTTACTCTGTTTAAGACAGTTGCAAATGCATCTGGGGAAATATAATCACTATAACTTTCTGTTAGGACTTGAAGAAGCTCTTCCGGGTCCAAAGTGGTCCACCTGAGGTCTTGAAAATTTCTACAAAAAATAATCATGGTCAAGCAGGATTTAAAGGATTAGTTCTGTGGTGAAGCAAGTCATCTTATATGAAAAAGGACTTCAAAAGAAACAAAATGGTGAAGAAAGCATTCAAAAATCATATTCCGTTAAGGAGATATTTAAGTTTAAAGTTTGGTATCATTTGTGTAGAAACGACTGAGAGCAGACTATTTGTGATGTCATAGCCTCAGATTCCTCAGTATTCTATCATATTTTGTCCAGCGATTCTGTAGCTTAGAAACCATGGGATATGTCAAAAAAGTAGTAGAACTGAATCTAGGAAGGGTATTTATAATATACCACCTGGAGAAAGTTTGAGGATAAACAATTTAAATAGTGAAAAAATCAAAAAAACTTTTTTTAAAATAAATAAGGACTTTGAGGAATCTGAGTCAGTGACATCACAACTAGTCTGATTTCAGTCGTTTTAAACAAATGATACCAAACTTTAAACTTGAATATCTCCTTAACGGAATAAGATTTTGCAATGCTTTTTTACCATTTTGTTTCTTCTGAAGTCCTCTTTCGTAGAAATGAACTTGCTTGACCCCTGAACTAATCCCTTTTAACAGGGTCATAACATTGCAAGTTCTTCATAGAATTTTTATAAATACATTATATATCGTGATGCAGACTTTTCCATATCAAAAACACCTGACCAATCACGATATGCAATTTTTACATAAACTGCGCATCAAACCAAACATTTGTGAAACAAATTAAAAAACATTTCAAATGAAGAAGATTTAAACTGAATATTTGCAGCATGTCCGATTCTTTATGTTTCTTTTCCTTAACTCTTTAGTTTTATGCCATGAATGAGATCTGAAAACCTACAGAAAGCAGTTTTTCCAATCACTAACACGATATTGTAGATATCGTGATAATGCTGACACATTGCAATATTTTTGTTTATGTTGATAGATATTTAATTTGCCTATATAGTGACAGCAATGCATCTTACTTATTCAAGTGATTCTTTTTATTTTCTAATTTGATTGTAAGATCATTTGATTGACCACAAAAATATGCACATAAAATCCTCAACACTTAGGATATATGATATATACATCTTATTTAATACAGTCAACGAAACACTCAATTTTCATCACAACTTTGTAATGCAAAAGAAAAAAAGCTTTAACTTTTGTTTGGAACTTTAGTTTCCAGCTGTGCCAACCAGCATCCATGCACAGAGTCTTGACGCGCAAGTCCCTTTGAAGCCTCTGAAGCAACATTTTAGCCTTAAGATACAAATGTGGTTTGGGTTTTCTTTCCACAAATGGATTCATTTCAATTTCACTAACTACTCGCTCCTTGACTTTGTATTCTGTTAACTCTCAAAAGGAAGAAAAAATAAAAAGATTCCTTTACTTTAGCTTGCTTCATGGAATGTGTGGGCTATAAGAGAATTGTTGAAAGGGAGCATTTTAAGAACCAGGTCGCATAAGTTACCTTACATTCAGCCAGAGAATGACCTCTATCCTCAAAAATACCAATGATGCCAACTACAGGGTACCCAGCCAGCTTGAAGTGGGATTCAATTACATGTGGGTCAAAGTCTAAAATGGTAACAATTTTATTATTTTACTAAGATGACACACTGTAGGGAAAGAGTATCTGTATGGTTTGTATTTATATGAAGTCAGAGTTCAATACAACGGAACTTATAATTTGCAGCATGTATTCATCACTGTTGTCAGAAACACATTTTTACCATGATCGTGAGTAGAAGCTTCCCCAAGTGCTATTCATCTTCAATTTCTTTTTTAGATATTTTTCATTAATATTTATTTTCATTATCTGTTTATTTCATAGATGTCAAGTTCTATCAATTGAACCTGAATAAAAGAGAGAAAGCTCCAAACAACCTAAAGCTCCCAACTATCATCTTCTGGGTATTACGGTCAGCTCATTAGAGGAGCACTAGAACCAAAAGTGAGGGCGTATTTTTAGGGGGTTCCCATAAAATCAAATGCTTATGTAGTATGCAACAGTATAGCAATTTTTCTGATTAATATGAATATTCAAGTAACCTCTACCCTCGCTTCGGCCAGTGGTGTAGCCAAGGAGGAATATGGGGGTCCAGATTCCCCACAATTTTTCAAAGATTTTTTTAAAAATTAGGAAAAACTTTCTTTTTTATATACTTTTTTGCTTTAAAATACAAAATTGCCCTCAGAAAAGGGGTAAATTTCAACACTTTGTTATGGGAGGGGGAGGGGAGGGTGGAGGGAAAAGTGGGTGGAGGGGGAAGTGGGAGGAGGAGGGAGAGGGGGTCTAGGACATTCTCCGACCCCCTAACTTTTTTTAATGTTGGCTATGCCACTGGCGTCAGCTGTGGGCTATGGAAATGGAATTACAAGAATGGAGGTAATAATAATGATTATTATTGTAGCTTCCTAAGTACTGAAGTAGGGTATATTTGACAATGTATATATAAATACCTAACTTTCTTTAATTTATTTTTCTAGCAGATTTTACTCATTAAAAAAGGATGATAGATTTGAATAAACTACATAAACTGTGTGGGAGAGTGTGTTGCTGTGATGTCATACTGAGCTGTGATATTTATTTATTGGTATTTTTGTGTACCTTAAAATTTGAATATCTCTTGGTAGGAATAACATATTAACATAATTTTTGTACTAAGTTGTTTCTAAAAATTAATTTTTCTAATGAAAGGTTAGGAAAAAACATAGGAATATTCCTTTAAAAATATCTTCCATGAAGATCATGGGAAATGTTACCTCACAGAAAAATCAATATAAAAACAAAATCCAGAAAGAAAAAAATATTTTATTTTGTTTTTAAGATAACAAAGAAAATGTACTCACGGGATATAAATGTCTTTGTCTGGGCCAAGCAGCTTAGAAGCTTCCCAGAAACAATCTAAAGGAGTTATTATGGTACACGGTAACATGTCATAAATAATCTGCATAAAAGGAAGAGAAAAAAGAATTGAAAATACATTTTGAATTGTCCTTTTTAGCATTAATCATCTATAAACATTGTAAAGTGGCAAATCAATTAAAATCCTAATGAACATAAATAGACAATAATTGAGGAAAAAGCTAGAAGAATGCAGACACTAAGATGATATATTTAAACTTATCAAAATTATAATAGTCAAAAAAATTCCTATTAAAAGACGTTAAGAATTGGCAAGTTTAAAACTTAAAACAATTATCAATATTATCATGCTCAATATGATGCAAAACGGACATCTAGTTGCTCATGTATCATTTTTCCAAAGTATTCACCTTAAAGTCCAGCCCACTTATTAATATGCATGAAATCACCACCAAACATTGGGTCACATCTGCAGATGTCACACTTATCTGTGTACTACACATGATGTGAATCCAGTTCATTGTTTTTGAGATATCATCTTTACTTGTGCTTTTTGTTTACAAAATCATATTAAGCTCTGCCCGCTATGCATACTAATGAAATTCGACACTTTCATACCATGAAAACACACATTAGCTAACATGTTAAACAAAATAGACATGTGATTTTTTTTTTTTTTTTTATAAGCCCTGCCCACTCATTAATTAATATGCATGATAACCCCACCAAAAACAGTAAGGCACATCTACAGACCATGAGCTATCTGTGAATCAAATGACATGAATCCGGTTTACTGTTCTTGAGATACCGTGTTTACAAGCTCTTTTCAGTAAAATCATATTAAGCCCCGCCCACTATGCATATCAATAAAATTTAACATTTTTACGTCATGAAGATGTACACACCAGCTAACATCATAATTAAACCAAATATGAAACAAAACAGTTATGTGGTTGTTAAAATATGAACATTTCCAGACTTTTACATTAAGCCCCACCTACTCATTGATATGCATGACATCATCATCAAAATTATAGGGCACTTTTATTGGCCATGGACTATCTTTGTACCATATATGATATGAATCCAGTGTATCGTTCTTTAGATATTGCATTTACGAGCTGGCCATGACAAACACACACACATACACCAACACATACATACACATGCCATCATGACTGCATAAAGGATGAGGAGGAGGAGGATGACAACAACAATAATATTAATGATAATATTAATGATAATAATATTTATATTAATATTAATATTAATATTAATATTATTATTATTAATAATAATAAATAATAATATTAATAATAATAATAATAATAATAATAATGATAATGATAATGATAATGATAATGATAATAATAATAATAATAATAAACAATTTAAAAAAAAATCTTAAATGAAAATATTTCAGTTGTCCAAAAACCGTTAAGTTAGACATTGGAAACCAGACAGAATTTTCTGAAAACTAGATGAAGCATATTGTACACTGAAATATAAGAAGAAATCTAGTTTACTTACACTGTCTATTGCAGCTTCAAAACTAGGAAAATCTGGAACATAACACACATCTTTAAAAGACCATGTGCTGCAATTGAAAAAGAAAATGTTTTTAAAATATCTTAGAAGATATCTAGAATATGATTCAGTGTTTGGTCGAGAAGTGAGGGTGGATAAACGGTGACCACAAAGACAAGAAAATTATTAAGATGAGCCCAGCAGAGAAAGAGATGTGACACCCTCTTTAGAACTCAAGAAAATCTTCAGATTATCAATAATTAAATTTCATACAGGTCTGAAATTAAAATTCATTCCAAATAAGTAAATAATAGTTATCTTTCACTATTGAAGATAACTACTGTTGAAGTGAACATTCACTTCAACCCATCATTTTAAACTAATCTGCAGTCTAGTTCAACCAATGATGATAATAATAAGAGTTTGAAAATATTTTCTCTAGCCTAAAATTGAAATTGTTTACTAATTCAATCATGTAACATGTAGCACATTAGACATACAAGGCAAACAAAAATATTGCATCGTTAAGAAATATCTCAATTTAATCCCATTGGAACTCATTAACCAACATAATAATTTGAGTTCTTAAACCATCTACAGCACAGATATCAAAACTTAAAATATATTCAATGAAGAAGAAAAAAATTGTAACTGCGAAAAAAATCTTTACAGCTTCCGGAAATACACAAAAGTTGTCTACCCATAATGCAACAGTGTGTTTAATAAGTGATAAATGCCACTTTTCAGGCGATGCCCACCAAGGAAACTAAAAAGCCTCAAACTGTGCAATCGCTTTGCTCCAACCACAGCTCATCTGACAAACCAAGTTATGTATATTAATCTAACAAAATATGAAATTCCTTCCTCGAAGCTTAATTTTGGAGGTGCATTCCTGGAACCATAATTGAATTATAGCAGTAGACCACCGGAAAGCTGAGCTTAGGCCAAGGGGATTACTGAGAACGAAGGTTTTACTATCAATCTTGACACACAATGAAGGTATCGAGATAAACGATGGTGTTAATCGAAGGGCAAAAAGATTTTGACATGGTTGGTGTTTTGGGAATAAAAGAATTGAATTGAAATATACATATAATATTGTCAAATCTGGGCGCCAAGGTGCCTACTTGCTAATATCACGACACATGATTTTTCGATAAAGTTAACAATTTTTTTTTTTTTTACAATTGGTATTAGAGGGAAAGCATACCAACTAATACCCCACAAGAACAGAAAGTGTTTAGCCTTGCAGAAAAGGAAATATCTAAAAGTAATATCAATAAATGCCTCATTACATATATTTTTTTAGCGATGTAGCACAAAATTTCAGTGAGGAAATTGTTAATTTATTTCTATTAAATGATACATGAAATATATTGCATTTAGAACATATGTTTAAAAAGTTTCTTTATGTTTAATGGCACTTGAACAGTTAAGTCATATGTGCCATTTTATGTTATAAACATTTAAAGGATTAGTTCAGGGGTCTAACATGCCATTTTATATGAAAGAGGACTTTAAAAAAACATAATAGTGAAGAAAGCATTGCAAAATCTTATTCTGTTAAGTTTAAAGTTTGGTATCATTTCTGTAGAAACGACTGAAATCAGACAAGTTGTGATGTCACAGCCTCAGATTCCTCAGTCTTTTTGTATTTTAAAGAAAGTTTATTTAAATTTTTCACTATTTAGATTATTTTTCTTGAACATTCTTTACGTGGTATATTATAAATACTCTTCCTAGATTAAGTTCTACTAGTTTTTTGACATATTCCATGGTTTTTAAGCCACAATATTGCAGGACAAAATATGATAGAATACATCAAGACTTAGGAATCTGAGGCTATGACATCACAAGTAGTTCAATTTTAGTCGTTTCCACACAAATGATACCAAACCTAAAACTTAAATATCTCCTTACAGATTACTATACTTTTAAATTTTCAAAATATTTTTGAATGCTTTTTTCACCATTTTCTTTCTTTTGAAGTCCTCTTTCATATAAAATAAACATGCTTGACCACTGAACTAATTCTTTAACAGAATAAGATTTTTGAATGCTTTCTTCACTATTTTTTTCTTTTGAAGTCCTCTTTCATATAAGATAAACTTGCTTGACCACTGAACTAATCCTTTAAAATAAACTCCAGAAATGAAGGGTCCCTCTCACTGCAAAAAGAAGATTACTTGGGATACCTGATGGAATATATTAAATGTAACAAGTGTTTTCCATTATCAAGAACCAGAATAACTTATCTAATACCACATGCCGAGTAGTAATTTGTACAGTTATAATTGGTAAAATATTTGTTGATGATAAAAATAATTTACTACGCAAATGTAAATTTTTTACTTACTTATCAAACATGTGTACTTCCACTTGAGTTGCCAGTTTGGCAGATCTTACGTGCTGCAGGAAAGCTTCTTGTGTTAAAATATTAGCCCCTGGATCACGTATGGTCTGCAATATGATTTGATTGGTTGTCCCCGCCCCCTCCCCTAAAGTTTTCTCTGTATACTTGAGCTCTCTTTCCAGTCGTCCACCAACTGCAAGATTAGAAAAATACAATAAATTATAAAACACCATTAACTATTACTTTAGGATAAGATTAAATTCAATACACGGCAATTACTGATGTATGTAGTACTGTATGTTGATAATTGTGAAAGGACAATGACAAATTCTAACAAGGATGACCGCAAAAGCCCACCCCCACCACAAAATAAAACTAGAGCTGTCTGAATGACAGCATGCTCAACTATTCAAAGCTGCAGTGGAAGTGCGCTACTTGAAGGAAGGAAGCAATTACTTATCCCGTAACTTCCAGTAAGAGAAATTTTGATAACAAGCTAAGCTTTAGGGAAGTCCACTTTAATACAGTATCTAATTCTTTGTTTGCATTTTTGGTTCGGATGCTATCAGCATCCGGAACCTATGCAATGGTGTTGGTGTGTGTGTATGTGGGTATGAGTGTGTGTACGGGTGTGATGATTTGCTTCAAATTGTTTGTAAGCAAGATATCCCATGAGCGGTACATCTATGTCTTATCATATTTGCACATAGATGCATTGTCACTATTAGATGATCCCTTAATGTTTTGGTGTTATATCATGCATATTAATGAGTGGGCAGGGCTAAATATAAAAAAATTCAAATGTTCATACCTTTACAACCATGTGTCTGTTATGCTTCTTATTTGGCATAATCAAGTAAGCAGGAAAGAATTATTATATACACATATTACAAGAATGCTTAAATTCATTGATATGCATATGGTGGACAGGGCTTAATGTATTTTTCTCCCTCTAAAAGTAGCTTGTAAACAAGTTATCTCGTGAACAGTAAGTACATCAGTGGCATGTAATATGGCATATAGATATATCATAATTCAAAGATGGTCATTGTTTTTGGTGTCCATATCGAGTGGGCAGGGCTTAATTGTAAAATTTTTGAAATGTTCAAATATTTACAAGTGTATGCCTGTTTTGCTTCTTATGGGGCATAGTTATTTTATTAGGTAGTATGTATATGTTTATGTTGTCCAAATGTTATATTTAATTTCATTATGATCTTCAGAAGAACTTGACCATAATTCATGACTCCACCAATATTCCTAAGTGCAATAAATATCCAATGCATTTTCAATATTTTAATAACTTTATTAGTTCAATCACATTCAACTCCACACAAATTCCTGCAAAAACAACCTTTAATTCCTGACATGTAAAGCTTGTCTGTGCAGTGAAGATGCCAGAGGTTTTAATTTAAGGGAACAACAATATTTAAAAAATAGGGAGGGGGAGAAGGTCAAAGGGCAAAGGTCACTTGAATATTTATATTACCTATAAAATTACTATACCATTGCATGCTAGAAGAGCATTAGATTTTGGGGGACACCCCTTAAAAATACGCCTTCACTTTGCGGCAGAGATCGCGTTAACGACAAATTTGACATATATTACGCCATGGATGAAATTTCTTATGACACAGGTTGTACCTGCATCGTAAGATTTAGATATAGCATGTGAGATTTTACGCCAAAGTTTTTCATTGACATAAATAAAAACTATAAACATCTTAATTCTGTGATGCGATTTAGTTTTATTTCACACAAAAATGCTTTTGAATTACTCATAAATAAAAGAAAAATAACACAACTACGAAACTAACAGCCAAATGATTCAACATGCCTGTAGTACTATACAAAAACACATATAGGCTAGTACATAGGCCCTATGCATGATGTACATACACTGTACTGTGTACGTGAAAGTTTTGATGTTGTTTTGAATGCAGGCTGTCAATTGTCAACGATATTATGCACTTGTCAATTGTGTGACTCACCCCTACACCCCCGGACAAGGTGACTCATTGTACGAAAGTGGGTGGACAAAAAATGTATATTTATGCACCCCTCAGTCACTTAAGTGACTGACATTTTTTTGTGAAATGACTTACCACAAATAAATCACCTCTGTACAAAGTCAATGAGTCTGAAGTAAATTGACCCAACCTAGAGTCACTCTGGTGACTGACAATTTGGTACAATGATGCACATGTGAGTCACTATTTCATATGTCAATGACTCACCTTTGACTGACATTGCCTGGGGTAGTAGGGGTGAGTTATACAACTGACAAGTGAGTGCATTATTAGCTAGGATTCTACTTTGCTCCTGTATTGTGTTGATCGTGTATCTGTGAAGTGATCACAATCTACAAGTCAAGTTACTATACTGTAAAGAAATAGGCATGTTCGAGATCTGAATAGTATATTATCGTTCACAATTGGTCAAACTTCACTAAAACCTCATGAAAGTTTGGATATGATAAACAAAAGTATTTTCTAGTTTACTTTGGGATTGTTAACACAAATTTCACGACTCAACAATCAACATCATACAAGGATTGGGTATGAACTTTTCCTAATATATTTTATGATAATGATAGTCCAATTTGTTAATGTTTTTGGTATTTTAAACGCAATTTTCATTCACTTTAGTTAGTGAGGCAGGCCTACACAAGTGTGGGTTAACAATATTTGCAAGCTTCGCTAGCGCTCAGTGCCCTGTACACACGATGGCAAATATACAAAATACGACTGCAAATTGACAAAATTCACCAAAATTCAAGGGCTTGTCGCAACCAAATACGCCAGACAAAAAATCTAACGCAACCTCTGCTTTGCGGTATAGTGCTCCTTTAACAACTATATCTCACTACTCTTCAGTAGGCATATACAGTAGGGGTGATTGTATAATGATTAAGCCAATATAAAATGTACGGCGTTTCCCATTTAATTTTTCCAAAATATTAGGTCGGTAGTTTTCTAAAATCTTACTCTATATATGTATACATATACATATTATATATATATGTATATACATACATATATACATACATACATACATACTGTACATGCATACATACTGTACATGCATACATACTGTACATGCATACATACATACATACATACTGTACATACATACATACATACATACATACATACTGTGCATACATACATACATACTGTACATACATACATACTGTACATATATACATATACTGTACATACATACATATACTGTACATACATACATACATACTGTACATACATACAGTACATACATACATACATACATACACACATACAGTACATACATACTGTACATACATACATACATGCATACATACATACATGCATACATACATGCATGCATACATACATACATACATACATACATACATACATACATTCATACATACATACATACATACATACATACATACATACATACATACATACATACATACATACATACATACATACATACATACATATATAGTTTATCTTATGGTTTGTGGAGAAAAGTATTACCTGAGAACTTACATTCTTCATGTCACATTCAGAAATGAAAAAACACATTTAGGAAAAGTATGTTTAGTAATGACAAGTGACAAGACAAATTTAATTTTCCTCATTTCTTTACTTGGGGTGTGAAGATTTCCTTTGGTATTACCATGATCCATGACCACCTATCAAGTTACCCATTATCTTCAACATGAAAGCAGTCTGTTTTCCTTACATCTGATAAGTTTTCACCTATCCAAGGATAGAGAATAAAAATAATGAATCCCATTAAAAAGTGAAGGTTGACCAAATAAAAAAAAATCTATCTCTCCTCCATTTACTAAGTTTGAAACTTGAAACCGATCTTTTTGTCCAGTAACATATTCTACTTGGCAATTATAACGGTCAGCCAGTAATTATGGGCCAGTGATTAACACAACACAAGCAAGGGATTGACTACCTGTAGAGATCTATACATCTCCCCAACAATGGAACAATACATTTGATTTGGCATCTTCTTCATGTCAATAAAGTCTCTTAAAGCCTGTAGCCATATCTAATGAGGTATACACTACACTATTTCAAACCTCAATGCTGCCATATGGGGCCTATACAAGGTGGATATTTTTAAACTGGTAAACAACACACAAAGCATCAGTTCCTGCATTACATAAAAACTTATGAAACAAGCGAGTGAATTAACAGATTACACCATGGGTGATGACAGAACAGATGTTATTTCTTTTTTGAAGGATTAGTGCCCAATTCCTCAGCAAACATTAAAATGCTTCAAAAATCCATTTATAAGTCACAGGCATTAATTCATAAACAATAGCCTAATCATATTATCATTAATAGCAATCAATATTAAAAAGAAATTGCTATTGGAAAAAACGTGGCTCTTCTGTGAAACAAATGGCTCATGAAAAACAATGGCTCATGAAAAACAATTACTCTTACACGAACAACTTAAGTTTAATTTAAGAACAACGCTGCTTCATTCATAAACAATGATGCTTCATTCATGAAGAACAATGGCTCATTGATAAACAATGATGGTTCTTTCCATGGTTCATTCATGAACAAGGATGGTTCATTCATGAACAAGGATGGTTCATTCATGAACAAAGATGGTTTATTCATAAACAAGGATGGTTCATTCATAAACAAGGAAGGTTTAATCATGAACAACGTGGTTCATTCATGAACAAGGATGGTTCATGCATGAACAAGGATGGTTCATTCATAAACAACATGGTTCATTCATGAACAAGGATGGTTCATTCATGAACAAGGATAGTTCATTCATAAACAAGGATGGTTCATTCATGAACAAGGATGGTTCATTCATTAACAAGGATGATTCAATCATGAACAAGGATGGATCATTCATAAACAACATGGTTCATTCATGAAAAAGGATGGTTCATTCACGAACAAGGATGGTTCATTCATGAACAAGGATGGTTCATTCATAAACAAGGATGGTTCACTCATAAACAAGGATGGTTCATGCATGACCAAGGATGGTTCATTCATAAACAACATGGTTCATTCATGAAAAAGGATAGTTCATTCACGAACAAGGATGCTTCATTCATGAACAAGTATGGTTTATTCAGGAACAAGGATGATTCAATCATGAACAAGGATGGTTCATTCATAAACAAGGATGGTTCATTCATAAACAAGGATGGTTCACTCATAAACAAGGATGGTTTAATCATGAACAAGGATGGTTCAATCATGAACAAGGATGGTTAAATCATGAACAAGGATGGTTCATTCATGAACAAGGATGGTTCATCCACGAACAAGGATGCTTCATTCACGAACGAGGATGGTTTATTCACGAACAAAGATGGTTCATTCACGAACAAGGATGGTTCATTCATGAACAAGGTGGTTCACTCATGAACAAGGATGGTTTATCCATGAACAAGGATGCTTCATTCACGAACAAGGATAGTTCATTCACGAACAAGGATGGTTCATTCACGAACAAGGATGGTTCATTCATTAACAAATGGTTCACTCATGAACAAGGATGGTTCATTCATGAACAAGGATGGTTCATTCATGAAGAACATGGCTCATTCATGAACAACAGTTACAGCAAGAACAGCTCATTTCAGAACAGCAACGGCCCATTTATGAAAACAATGGCTCATACATGAACACCTACAGCCAGCCAATCACGCGATGATCTTGTCCTGTGGTTGGATGTTTGTTTTTAGCTTTGAAATTCATAAACTTAGTTTTGGGCCGACAGCTTAACAACACTCAAAATGTGTGAGGCACATAATGAATTGATAGCACTTAACAACAGAAGTTGCATGATATTGTTTACACCACAAAAACAACATCATTTTCAAACCATTAAAGGCTTTTCCCTGAAAGATAACAGAATACTCATCTAATACATAATAATATACCTTCCACAGAGAGAAAAATAAGGTAACAATATTAAACTCTGTGATGAATACAGTGAAGTCTTATAAGTGGCTAAGAAAAGAAATAAATACCTCAGAGCCTTTTTTGAAGTCTTAAGAAGCAAGAACCTCTTCACTTTATCACTATAAAAGTCTTCAATCTATTTTGTGGGGGGGCCATGTTGATTTTTTTCAAGCATTCCTTAAGAACTATTTTAAAGGGTGTTCTGTGTATGAGTATGAATACCATGGGCAGGCATGAGTGAGCATCAAAAGAAACCTAGAATGAGTATTTTTAGGAAGGAATATAATGCTTCCTGTGACTTGCAACACTTATGCTTAAGTTCTGGTAATATCTCCTGACAACTTTCTTTTGCTGGATAACTAAAAAAGTATGCTCATTTGTTGTTGTACAGTATCAAGATATGCAATTAAATCTAGTCAGAATCTTCTTGGTATTAAAAACTGTACAAGCTTTGTTATCAATTTCAAAGGTTGTTTTATGCAGAATTTGGGGTTGTTTCTGATCATTATATTGCAAACTATTTTGTTCAATTCCTCAGACATCACTAAGATGTCGCTGACATCGCTAAGATGTCGCCGACATCGCTAAGATGTCGCCGACATCGCTAAGATGTCGCCGACATCGCTAAGATGTCGCCGACATCGCTAAGATGTCGCCGACATCGCTAAGATGTCGCCGACATCGCTGAGATGTCGCCGACATCGCTGAGATGTCGCCGACATCGCTGACATCGCTGAGATGTCGCCGCATCGCTGAGATGTCGCCGACATCGCTGAGATGTCGCCGCATCGCTGAGATCGCATCGCTGAGATGTCGCCGGCATCGCTGAGATGTCGCCGGCATCGCTGAGATGTCGCCGGCATCGCTGAGATGTCGCCGGCATCGCTGAGATGTCGCCGACATCGCTGAGATGTCGCCCACATCGCTGAGATGTCGCCGACATCACTGAGATGTCGCCCACATCACTGAGATGTCGCCGCATCACTGAGATGTCGCCACATCACTGAGATGTCGCCGACATCACTGAGATGTCGCCGACATCACTGAGATGTCGCCGACATCACTGAGATGTCGCCGACATCTGAGATGTCGCTGAGATGTCGCCGACATCACTGAGATGTCGCCGACATCACTGAGATGTCGCCGACATCACTGAGATGTCGCCGACATCACTGAGATGTCGCCGACATCACTGAGATGTCGCCGACATCACTGAGATGTCGCCGACATCAGTGAGATGTCGCCGACATCACTGAGATGTCGCCGACATCACTGAGATGTCGCCGACATCACTGAGATGTCGCCGACATCACTGAGATGTCGCCGACATCACTGAGATGTCGCCGACATCACTAAGATGTCGATGTAACACAGATTTAAATTTTCTTAAGCCTTAGCTTGAGAAAGCAAATTTTTAACGATGTGTGAGGATGAAATTTTGAAAGAAAGAAATCCACAAAAAAAACTAGTCGAAGTAGTGTGAACGATCTGACTACGCATGCGCGAACGAGATCTCACATTATCTCGAACAATTTTACAAGATAAATTCTGAGGTCGTTTCTGATCATTATAATGCAAACCATTTTGTGTTCTGTATAGTACATGCCACTTCTGCCAATTTCTGCATTAGGCATGACAGTCATTGCATGCAAAGTTTGTTAGTAAATCGATACACTAGTACAGTATAGGCACAGGTACAGTAGTTCTGTGTACAGATTCTCATCAAATTTTGTTTGTTACACTACTTTTACATATCTTTTATACAAAATTTGGTTTAGCGAATTTAAATTGTTAGAATTGATGTTCAATATGTAATGTGATCAACTCCTGGCATTATTGATCTTTGAAGCTCATTTCACAATTCAAGTTGAATGTTTGTCTTCATCAATGGAAGTAGTGACATCATATGTAAACTACTTTATAGTACCTATCAATCTATTTCACATAAATTACTACTTACTAGACACGATGTATGATCAATTACACTGATGTGTTCATGTATGACCAAGCCTGAAACAGAACAACACATTACAGAATGTACACTAGAAGGTTGGCAAATTGGAAATAAATTCAGTTCCAAATACATGTACCTTTGCTATAACTACCTAGAGTACAAATAGTCTTAATAAGCTGAGCAGTTTGTCTGTACACAGCTGCAGGGCAAATTCTCTTACTCTGGTCCGAAGCTGAAAAACCCTCTCCTACAATAGATAACCATTTGCATCACAATCTGAGACTACGATCCATCTTCACAGTAAACAGCTATTTCTGTTTGTTTTGTCCAAAATGGGAGAGATGACAGGAAAGAATTAAAGATGAAAATGGAGAAAGGAACAAAATGGTATAGTGAAAGGATACCACCTGACTTGAAAAGGGGCTGTGAAGGTTGGACACTCGCACCAATTACACTGACAATTGGTTTGATGGCTGGCACAGGACAAAACAAAATCACCAAGCATTTTTAGGGATAAAAAGAAGAACTAGCGAGGTGGTCACTTAACAATGGGTGGACAATGAGGGACATTCCACATGCTCCTTAGATTATTCTTCATAAAAGATGGGAATTCTGAGAAAATGGCCTCTATTTGATGTGCAGTGGGAGTAGATGCAAGTGATGTAGGAGAGTAGGAGATGTGGATGCAGCAGGTCTTGAAGGAATTTTCCCATGGATTTTGATTTTTTTTTTTCTTCATATATGATAGAAAAAAAATGTCAGAAACAAAGTGGTAAAAAAGCTTTGTTAATATCTTATTCCGTTTAGAAGTTAAAACATTTTTTTTAAAAGTATTTTTGAATTTGGGCAAAAGTGACTGATTGGCAACATCTGTGATGTCATTGCAACAATTTCAACAAAAACCGTCTTTTGTATTTCTTTAAAAATGATTTGGATTTTTTGTTATCATTGTTAATGTAATGAACACGAAGGGAAAAAAGGTTTTCTTGTAAATTATATATTCCACCCTATCTCTACTATGAACCAAAAACCATGGTCTTTTACTAATGGTCAAATTACATGATTAATTTAGTGGTCATGCATGTCCAGGCTGCATATGAGCTGTAAAGAAACATTTTATAATCTTATTCTGTTCAAAAGATAAGATTTTTAATAAAATTCGCAACTTTAAATGACTATCAAATGTTTATGCTTGAAGAATAATATACATCTTCTTATTGTTAACAATTGTTATACAATTTCTTTGAGTATTTGCATTGCTATGACCTATGCATTAAATCCTGCTAATGCACAACCATGATTATTTGGTATATTCCATTTTCAGAACTGGTATTTTTTTTAAATAAAGCAATAATATGTGTAAACTTTTCTTTAAAAAAAAAAAAAAATTATGTTTTGGCATATGCGAATTTAATGCACGGTTCAATGGACTTTGCACTCGCGAATGATAAACCTAAAGTCTGGCCATTCTACTTGTGTCAAAATCCTTTGCCCCGTACGTGCTTTAAATATGCATATAAACACTCCGTCTCAACATTAATCTTTAATTAATTAATTAATCTTATTAAAATTTAACTAATTTTTCACAAACTGAAAATATTCTTTAGAACATGGTAAAATAAACTTTGTTAAAAATAACCTAGTTAAGTTTTTCCTATTAATTGGATTTTCCATATACTTGTCAAATACTGAGGAAAAGATATTTCTAAATGGAAAGTGCAATGGCCAAAATTTTTCACAAAATATTCAAGCAGCTGGAAGCTGGTGAAAATTGGGTGTGTATTTTCTGGAGTCTCAAGAATATTCTAACACACTTTTCGTGCATGTGATGGTACTGAAAACCTTGTTACTAATGTTCAAATCTAATCATAGTTGTTTCTGATTAACACTTCAGTAATTTACTCTTTAGATGCTGACATCAAAAGTCAAGGTTACTCCCCCTACTTTGTGTAAGTTGGCTATGCCACTACTACTGACCAAAGATTTGAGGAAAATAAAATCGGAAACTTGAGAAAATGTAGTTCCCAGCAACACTAACTTATCTCGACACACCAAGTCAAACTTATGTCAAAACCAGGGTTAGCACTAGCTTCTAAATTTGGGGAGGGAAATTCCCTCTATCAAAAAATTTTGGGGAGGAAAAGTTCCCTCTTTCAAAAAATATTTGGTAGGGATTTTAGAATTTTGGTAAGGAATTTCCACAAGTTATAAGAACTATTTCACCGATAAAAATAACCTTTTACTTTTTGCATACTTTAAGGTAAAACTCTTCTTAAATTATATTTATTTCAATAAATTTCATAAATATTAGGGCTGTGCATTTATGTTTAGCAAGCTAAACGTTTAAACAGCTGATTTGACAGGCGTTTCGCAATAAATCGGGAAAATGTTGGAATACCAAATAAGCCCCTTGACACCTAGCAACATGCTGTGCTATCATAACCAAGCTTTTAAGTGCAAGTAAGAAGCTTCTTTGCAAAAACAACTATTGTATACGCCACGATACCTAATACTTACTTAACTACCCCTAAAACACCCCTTCTCCACCCCTTCCCCTCCCTGACAATCTACCCAAATTCCCATACCTTCAACTGCACGTGGCCATCGTTGTACATGGCAGAGTTCTTATAACTAGCAGCTATCATGTTGAAGAAGCTGACTGTAAATAGTTTTGTGATCCTCCCCCCAGCCCCTTATCGCTTGGAACATTCCGGAATTAAAATAAAGTTCCTGGATGAGGCTAAACCCGCAAGTGTTTCGACTGCCTAAAAACTTTGATCCAATGCGGTTGAAGACTTGAAATTCTTTTGTTACAAAAATGACAAGCAATTGGCAAAGAATATCGCGCAACACGAGTGCAAATCAAAGAAGCTTACAGTGGTATCTTTGGTATAAAGAGATTTTAAATGTAATCGCTCAAATTCATATCGTTAACTCGAGGCCTGATGTTATTACTGAATGCTTATCGTGGATTTCATCACTTTTCTAAGCCAGCAACTCCTTGAAGCTGTGCGCAATCATTCCGCATTGCTTCTAAATTTGTGCGGGATTGTGAGAGCTTGCTAATGCAAACCCTGGTCAAGACATTGGTGAAACCAGACCCAAAACTGAACTGACTCTTAAAGAAATAATTCTGCTCACCATATTTTCTGCATCCATTAAAGGATTAGTTTCGGGGTCAAGCAAGTCCATCTTATATAAAAGAGGACCTTAAAAAAAAAAATGGTGAAGAAAGCACTCAAAAATCTTATTTCGTTAAGGAGATATCTAAGTTTAAAGTTTGTTATCATTTGTGTAGAAATGACTGAAATCAGACTAGTTGTGATGTCATAGCCTCAGATTCCTCAAAGTCTTTATGTATTCTATCATATTTTGTCCTGCGATTATATGGCTTAAAAACGATGGGATATGTTAAAAAAGTAGTAATGGTGAATATATTAAGGGTATTTAAATATACCACTTGAAGAAAGTTTGAGGAAAATAATTTAAATAGTGAAAAAATGGAATAAAGTTTTCTTAAAATACATAAAGATTTTGAGGAATCTTGAGTATGTGACATCACAACTAGTCTGATTTCAGTCATTCTACACAAATGATACCAAAATTTAAACTTGGTTATCTCCTTAACAGAATAAGATTTTGCAATGCTGTCTTCACCATTTTGTTTCTTTTAAAGCCCTCTTTCATATAAGATGGACATGCTCGACCACTGAACTAATCCTTCAATAATGATTGCTACTGTAAGAACTCATTAGAACAAATTCCCAACTGTTGACAAACTGGAGCAAGACAGCTCATCCTTACTGACCTCTCCGCAACTTAGCAAATAATGTACCCACCCTTCTTCTAAAAATAGAAAAGGGGAAATAAAAGGTGTATGAGCGAAAAGAATAGAGAGGTCATGAAGACAACATAGCCAAACAGTTCAACCATAGCCCTGCAAGGTCTTCTTTTGGCTGGGTTTGAAATTCCAAAAAATAACCCAACAGACAAGAGTGATTAGTTTGTCACAGCACACATAAACATGATTGTGCAGCACTTTGTTTATTGTTGAACAACTGGGTGGTCCATGTGACATTGCTTTTAACCTTGTAAACAACTAAAAAAAAGTTGGAAAATGAGAACATTTTTTCCTAGGCACTGTAAAAGGGAACAGAATATTAAACAAGATCTTTTTCTTTTCAAAATGGGATGGAACTTATCAATTGCCATTTCAGAATGGTAGGAGCGATGTGCAGCAAAAATATAATTATTACCTCCAGGCAAAGATACAGAAGAAAGTTCATTGAGGAATGGGGGGGGAATCCATGAGTAAGTACTGTAATTGCAAATGATTATATCTAATGAGACACTTTTCAAGAGTGCAAATTTCTTAAAGATTTGTGGACAGGGAAAGTGAAATTTGACTTTAGAAAGCAGTTAAAATTTAAGGATTGAGCAATTTTGCAGCCTTCTCGTTTCAGTCCTAAATATGTTTTGGGGGGTTAATTTATTTGCTCATGAGTGCACATCACTCAAAGATTTGCCTAAGTTTCTGTTGTAAATATGATATTCGATTAAATTTACTTGTTGCAAAGGCAAATATTTGTTAGTTAAATAGTTAAAATAACAATATAGGAATGAGTAACTTTGCAGCCTTCTAGTTTCAGTCCCAATGATGATTTTTGGGGTTAATTTATTTGTTCTTGGGGGCACATCGCTCAAAGATTTGTAAGTTTCTGTCACATATATGATGATATTCAGATAAATGTATTGGTTATAGGGCAAATCTCTTCAAGATCTGTAGACGGTCACAGGGAAAGGGAACAGTAACAACCATTTTCATGTCAGACGTTAAAAAAATAGTTAAAGTAACAAAGACTCCTAGTCATAACAGAATTGTTTCAGAAATGAGCAATTTTGTAGTCTTTAATTTTTTAGTCGTAAATATGTTGAATTTCAGGTAAATCTATCTGTTTGAATGGTAAAGACCACTCTTTTAAAAGTCCATTATCTTTTTTAATTATTTTCTACAATATTGTGATAAATTGAAGTATCTAATAAATAAAATTATGTACAACAAACTAAAAGAAATCTTAATTCAGAATCTATTAATTTGAACTAATTGTGTTGATTCCTTTAATAGACTACAAAACAGTAAAGCTTAAAGGATAAGTTCAGTGGTCAAGCATGTCCATCTTATATGAAAGAGGACATCAAAAGAAACAAAATAGTGAAGAAAGCATTAAAAAAGCTTATTCCCGTGAGGAGATATTCAAGTTTAAAGTCTGGTATTATTACTGTAGAAACGACTGAAATCAGACTAGTTGTAATGTCACAGCCTCAGATTACTCAAAGTATTTATGTATTTTAAAGAAAGTTTTTCACCATTTCAATTATTTTTCCTCAAACTTTCTTCAGGTGGTATATTATAAATACCCTTCCTAATTCAGCTTTACTACTTTTTTGACATATCCCATGGGGTTTTTTAATCCACAAAAAAACAACAGCACAAAATATGCTAGAATTATTGAAGACTTTGTTTGAGGAATCTGAGGGTATGACATCACAACTAGTCTAATTTTAGTCATTTCTACACAAATGATACCAAACTTTAAAATACTTAAATATCTCTCCTTACCGGAATAAGAGTTTTGAATGCTTTTCTCACCATTTTGTTTCTTTTGAAGTACTCTTCAAGTTTTTTTTCTCTTCAAAACAGCTCATTTAGTTAATTTTTAGATGAATTTTATGTATGGACTTATTTATTCTTCATTAATTAATTCCATTCACTTCTTTTTTTTAAATTGTTTTATTTCATTTTATTTTTTTGAGAAAGTCTGCAAAACTTATGGTTAGAATGTGGTGCACCCATACAAAATATTATGGTAAACAATTTATTTTTCTTAAACAGAAAATTTAAGGCTGCCCAGCTTTACATCATAAATTAGCATAAACATTTGCATTAAAAAAACCTCATAAATACAAACAGATTTTAATATTGATTTTTGCACTTTTCATGGATTTTTTAAACAATTTTTCTAATGTTGCCTCTTCAGTTTTATTTGTCCATAGACCTTTAATTTTCAAGTTGCTTGTATTAGGCTTCAAACTATGTACAGTATAGGCCTATGTTTGTACTAAGGCCACATGGTGGAGGAGAGGGAGAGATTTATTTTCAAGTCATTCCTAGGAGTTTCACACTAATGAGCAAAAAAATATTAAAGGAATGGATTTTCATTTTTGCATATATGATAGAGACAATTTATAGAAACAAAGTGGTGAAAAAACTATGTTAATATCTTATTCCGTTTAGAAGTTATAACAATTAAAAGAGTAGAAAAATGTTCTTAAAAACACCTCGTGCAGTATATGTCCTTCAGCTTGGTGATGTCATCAGGGCAATTCCAACACAGTTCTGATGTATTTCTTATCAATTAAATCACACGTTTTTTTATATGATCGAACAGCGTTTTTATTTTTTTATTTTTATAGAAATAGGGTGTAATATATCTTTTACAAAAAAACATTTCGGTTTTTTTGTTATATTTTGTTGTGTACATCACATTTACAATGATAAAAAAATCCAAATCATTTTTAAAGAAATACAAAAGACGTTTTGTTGAAATTGTCTCTATGACATCACAGATGCTGCCAATCAGTCACTTTTGTCCAAATTTAAAAAAACTTTTAACATTTTGTAACTTCTAAACGGAACAACATATTAAACATAGTTTTTTCACCACATTATTTCCAAAAACTTTCTATCATATATCAAAGAAAAATGAAAATTCATGGGTAATTGTTTTTGTTCACTGCTTAAAAAATACAGACAAATCACAGAACCAAAGCAACACTTTCTTATTTTGTAACTTTGAGTAACTTCTTGTTTATGATACCAAACCTTGGATACAAAACACAACCATGTAAATCTTCCTCAAGAAACCGTCACTAACTCTCTCTCATCTCCTGCTCCCATCAACCCCATACCATCCATCACTCCAGCAAAGTATAAACAACCAATTCCTGTTCATCCAAACAACAAAGTTTTCTTCCTTTCTAATGCTGGAGCTGTTTTGCTTCTAGGGCTATGAAATATCCTTGATGAAAACATGGTGCCCTTCTGAACAAATAAACCACTGACAGGGCGCTTACTACCTGGCTTCCTACAGCTGCGACAGGACTTATCTTGAAGAGTATGGTATTGTGGCTTACATGTGACTGGCTTCCTAGAACTGGGATGGGAAACATTTCCAAGAGGTGTACACTGTATATGTAATATATTGCAGCAGTTTTCTTACATGTCAATAACATAAAAATAGAATCTAAAAGTGTGTTCTTCCTCGATACAAAAAAATAATAGTAATTAAACTTAATTGGACAGTGGTCAAATGGCATCTTCACATACCCCCCCTCCTCCTCATTATACACCTGCCTAAAAAGAATTAGGTCAAGATTAACCTCTGCCAAAAATATTGAGTCAAGATTCACTCCAGCAAAAACATTTGGGTCAAGATTCACCTTTCCCAAATTTTTTAGGTAAAAATTCAACATACAAAACATGTTTTTTCTGAACTTATTTTTTATAATGCATGTACTTCACCCCTTTGTTCTATTGTACCACAATTTTATCATTCTCTTTTATCTTCTTGTATGATAATTGCATTATAGAAATTTATGACAGAAATAAAGTGTGACCAGAGAAAATAACTACAATGCGCAACTTAAAAAGATGTCTCTATGCTTCTCTTTCCTTGTCTTTGAATTGCAACATTCACCCCACAATAATTTCTACATACAGTATGACAAACAATCCCCTCTGCCATTTTGAACATTTTATCAAATTAAATTTTCTCCCTTGTATTCAACTCTTTACTTTGCATGGAAAAACCTTTTGTTTCAAACAGATTGCATAGGCCCAAGAAATATTTCGCAAATTGTTTTCGCTGAGAAGACTTTCATAAATCAACCAGTCCTAAAAATCAGCACATTTTTATGTTTTTAGCGAGTTGCATGAAGAAAAAAAATTGTACCACACAGTGACACCAAATTAGCATTTCCACCCAATTCCATGATGGAACACTTTTAAATATTTATTTATATTTTGAGTACGCATTATAGCACCTCTTGTACTACGAGAGCACATGATGGCACCACTGCACTTACAGTATGATCATGGACGTATTATAAAATACCTTTTGTCTGTCCATATGTAATATTCTTATGTGGGATACTATACGGGTACTGTACATGGTCTGGATAAGCATCCATGGAATGCTATTTACTAGCACAGCGAGGATGCAACGTCTTTAATCTGTCAATACGCGAACGAAAAATAGTAAAGACCGTTACACACCGAACGAGATGCGGCGAGCAATTTGTTAAACAAAATTAAATCAAATAAAGGAAAAGAAATATTTTGTCCTCTTGTTTTCAGAGAAGGATTGTCATCGCATGGCTATTGAAACTGTAAATTGATTAAAAGGGCCTTTCAGAAAATCGCGCCCCACTAAAGCAAATTTCTCCACAGTTTGAACAAAAAAGCATTTCTAACAAATTTTCCAGTATCATCAGAAAGCCTCAATTGTAAACTTAATCGCGTGTAAGTCAAAAGCATCTTATAATTTTTCGTTTTCTGTATGATTATCTACAAAATCGCTCACTGCGTCGCATTTGGTGTGTTACGGCCTTAAGAATTATAATTTTTCAGTTCGACGCTGATTCAATGATCAGTCGTTTAAATTAAAGAATTTCGTCAAGGATTTACCCATCTGCAATAGTTTTTAGGTAAAGATTTATCTGACTTAAAATTAAAAAAATGTTCAAGATTCACACCACCCCCAAAAAAACATTTGTTTAAGATTCACATCAACCAAAATATATTTTCGGTCAAGATTTACCCAAACTATAAAACATTTGACCTGGAGATTCCACATCCTAAGGATGCCAAATCTTGAACGTCCTTGAGGAGGGGAATCTGTGAAATGCTGTTTGACCGCTGCATTAATATATACTTCCATAGATATTTCTTAACTTATCAAATAAAGAATTCAAACAAATGCCAACCTCTGCAATAATATACTGCAACATGAGGAAATAATATTCAATATGTCAGGTCTTTAACACCGTGGCAACTTTTATTCGAGGGTCTGCTCCACCATTACTGGGTACTTGAAAGATAGCACCCCCTCCCCCTCTACCACCCAATCACGGCCCACACACCCTGATCAGACCAGAGAGTGCATTTTGAGTAGAGGAGATACAGAAACCAAAATTCTTTATTTAGTGGTTTTCACCCCAAACTTCTATACATTCCAAAAATAAGCAAATTTCATCCGATAGACCTAAATATTCAGTTTTCTCAAGTGCTTTCTTTTATAATATCATCCAGACACAGTTTTGAGGTTGAAATGAATATTTCTTATCCAAACACCCCAGGCTATATAAACAGGACATTGAGCTCTGACATACAGTAGGCCCCTACATCATCAATTACTCTCACTTTATTGTACAGTACTATCAAATGTTCAGAATTATTTATCCATAAAAAGATCAATGCAAAAAATACTCCTGCAGGTCCATCTGTACGTAGACAAGCCAGGAAGGTGTAACCAGTTAAAAAAAAAGATGCAACAAGTTCAGGTGTAACTAGCTAAAAGGGTGTAACCACTTAAAAAGGTGTGACCAGTTACAAAGGTGTAACCAGTTAAAAAGGTGTAACGAGTTAAAAAGGTACAACCAGTTAAAAAGGTGTAACCACTTAAAAAGGTGTGACCAGTTAAAAATGCATAACCAGCTAAAAAGGTGTAACCAGTTACAGAAACAAAATCCCTGGTATAACACATCCATGGACTGTCTAACTTTGCGAGTCCCATCTTTCACTTGTACCCCTTTAATAACCTCTTCAACCGTCCGATCTGCTCTTAAAGTTGTTGGGGCATTTTTTCAGAGAAAAATGAAGGTTATGGTTCTGACTGGGTGGGCATGGAATTTCAAGAGTTTGGTTGACTGCTGTGACCTTGTACACTTCCTGTCTGGTCTCCCTCCAGTCCAGGAAGATAAAGAAATTATATTTTCAAGGGTGCTGACAGCGGAGCATTTTCCTAGAAGGTATGCAAAAACCATCTTGTTTTATGGATATGAAGTGATTTTTGATTTATCAAGAAGTCAAGAAGAGTGCACAGTAAGAACAGTATGTACATCACACTATACAGTACATGGAGATGTATATTTCTGGTAGATTTTGACAAAAACACTCACTGAAAATATATACAAATCAAGTTGAGTTTTATTCATAACAATGTTGATTTATAGAAGTACAATACCTCCATTATACTCACTGTTAATTTTCTATGATAAAAAAAAATGGGTCTCCTACATTTTAACTAGGGATGTACCGGATATCCGGTCCGCCAGATTATCCGGATAATCGGCGGATTTGGGAAAAAATCCGGTTCGGCCGATTTTTTTCCAAATCCGCCGGAACGGATTTTTGGCAATTTTAACAATTGAAGATTTACATTATGAGACTGTGGTACATTACAACTATATGAAATATAAAACAAACATGAATATCTGGATTTTTCTTGGTATAGATAATGTATTTTCTTCTTGAAAACACTGAACAAATTGGCTTATGTTACGTGTATGATCATTTAAAACGGAATAAAGACATGTAGCTGTTTGAAATCAATAGAAATTTTGAAACAGATTGGGCTGTAACAGATAATAAATAAAACCACACCAGTTGTTAACAATTTTACACTTAGAGACATTAATGAAATTTGTAGATAAAAGTACATGTACATGTAGGTTGACTGAATTTGTTTTCCACAATTTTTCATTGCTTAGATTCTCCTGCTCTTGAAAAAGAGAAAAATGTTTTTCCCGCACTTATCTAAGTGAACTGTTTTACAAGTAATTCAGGGTTCCAAGGTGTTTTAATGAAATAACACAAAAATAATTCAGAGAATAATTACTTTCCAAATGTAAAACATGAAAGAATTAAGTATCCATTTCTATTACCTTGTTACTGTCCTTAATTATTTTAGTTTAATTTTTATACAATTTGCACATACATGCACTTCAAATACATGTTAAGGTTAGATAAATGACCCTTTCCTCCCTCCATAGTGTCATTTGACTTCCTCAGTAAGAACACATGTATGACAGTCTCAAGTTTTATAATATTAAAGATGTTACGATTAATCCAGAACTTTCACTAATTTTGATTTGATTTCATCACAATATGCCCAATAATTATTATTTTCTAAAAAATTTGGGTTGCTTGCCATTAGTAGCCAACTTGACAATTCCCTGCCCCCACCCCTTTCCCTTTGTTTCTTAAGATTATGAGAATTGTTGTAAGCAATGAAAAATCCGGTTCCGGCCGGATTTTATCCGGCCGGATTTCAACCTGGATCCGGCAAAATCCGGTTCCGGCCGGATCCAAAAATTTGGATCCGGTACATCCCTAATTTTAACAATTTGCAAGGATAGTGTAAAAATAATAAGTGATAAAAATAACACCAAATTAGGGAAATGCTTGAAAAATTAAGAAAAGATTGAATAATTCTATATATAAAGAAATTCATGGAAGTGCATAATGATGATTTAAAAAAAGAAAGATGTCAATTTAGATAGCAAAGAGTAAATTACATCTTATGAGACAACCCAAGCATCATCAATAATGCAGTAGCTACATCAACACAAGCAATGTGAGTTATGAGGTAACAATTTTAAGTATTAGTTTGTTGTATATGGAGATAAATAAGCTTGCAACACAAGTACATTACAAATAACTATTACTGAAACCAACCAGAAAAACGGGTATCATTTAATGATTCCCAAATTAAGAAAAACAGCAATAAGCACATTGTGCAAAAATAAAATATTTTGCTGATTTTTGGGGAGGGGAGGAGGGGGGGGGGGAAATTTCAAAATTTTGGCATTACAAATTTCAAAATGGTAGACTTTGGCAATACAAGTATAAATGTAACATTCACTGTGAAGTTGATCAATGTTTTACAGTGTATGGCGAGGTCAAAATCGTGGGACCCACTGAAAATTTTAAAACATGTTTAATAGAAGGAATACAAAATTCAATGTTTTCAAACTGGCTTTCTGACTCGGGGTAAATTTAAAGAAAATTCAAGTAGCTTTTAAAGTTATTTAAACACAAGGAAAGAAAAGGGTGGCTTACACTGGCATTCAGAAACATACAACTGTTTAATAGTCACTTTCACTACATTTAATAAAACTTGGATACTATTATATGAGGGATAAAAAGAAAATTCCATGGAAAAGTTTCCTACTTTAGAAATTTTTTTAAGTACTTTCTAAAAGGCATAATTTGTTTTTATAAGCTACATATGAATTAAATCGGATATGTTAAGGTATGGACGGACTTTTATGTTTCTCTCAGTTATTTCAAAAGTTTTAACAGTTGCTGTGTGTCCGAGTGATTTTGCAATAATTCCATGCACAGTATGCGACTGGAGAAACAAAAGTCCTGAAAGAATATGTTAGTGTAATTTGATGCCCACCCACCAAGATTTATATACTTTTTACATACAGTAGCATTGAAGCTGGAGGCCGAAGAGCCCACTTATATATTTTTCGTTCATTACATTATTTCAGTTCTTCAAAAACTGTGGTCTCCCTCTTTTTCTCTTTTTGTTTAAATTTTGCCAAATATTCCATTGTTAAACAAGACACAATTTTCATACCACAGATTTGCAGACACTCATGTACTACTTGACATGCCAGTCCCTTCTATGTGAATGTTTGAGATTGGGCTCCTCCAGACATCCCGACCGTAAATACCCCTCTCGACACCCACTTTCAACAAATACTCGTTGTCTTTAAGTGTTCCAGGAGAATGTTCCTCAAAAGAAAGCCGTAAGACAAGAACTCACACCTGTGAAAACAGGAGGTCTGCTTTTCACACCTCTGCTATTCATTTCTTTGACAACTTTTAAGAACTGGGATGCAGCACAAAAGAGAGGCCATTTATCCTGAGAGATGTCTCTATCAGTAAAACAAACACTTGTACTACTGTGTTATAGACAGCACGGATCAATGATGGGTATATATCACAGAGTTATTGACCTGTTATTATTTGAGCAAACAGCACATAACAACCTTCTCCTAACATAAAAATCATGGGTACTGTAAATCCCTACTTTTATAAATGACAGACTTTTTTTTTTTTTTTTTTTTTTTTTGTTTGGCAAACTCATGAAAATGTCTCTAAATTATGTTAAAATTTATGTGTCAGTGTGTCCCCCAAATCTTTCCCATCAAATTGTTGAAATCTTAGGAGTGGAGGGGGAAGGGAGCTAGGAGGAGGGGAGGGAAAGGTTAAGATTTGTTTTATTATTTTAAAGTGTGTTCCCCCTCTTAAATTATTGTGCAAAATGTTTTGAAATAATGACTTATTATCAGCTGTTCAAATGATGACAAAAAAATATATATGTATATTTTCTTGAATATTTACTGAAATGGAAAAAATGCCAGATGGTTAATTGTACTGTAATTGATTAAATATTTTCCTGATTTTAAATAGCTTTTCAGACCAATCATACTTCTGCTTGTTCATACTTAAACTGTAGCTAGTTCTGAGGTTCTTTTGATTGGCTTTCATCTGTTTCCTACACCACTTAAAAGGTTCTATCACATTATCCTCAGTTGTGACTCATCTTGGACTGTGGACATTCTCTGTTAGACGGTCATCTTCAGCCCAATTCATACAACCATAAAGTTCTATACCAAGCTACAAACTATTTGATACAACAAAGTACTTTGCATACTAGGCTGGATTATGATTGTAAGAAGCCTATTCAAAACTTGTCCAAATCAATTTCTCTTTTGTGGCTGTCTATCACTTGCTACACCCCATACACTTTCCTGGAAACTTTAAATGTATGGATACCTTTTGTTATCTTTATCTAAAAATAGTTACAAATTCTGCATTTTAATTTTTTCCTCTACAATATTTAATTCACTACAAGCACAGTGGACATGAAGCCATTCTGCACTTGAAAAAACCAGTGCATTATTCAACGGTCCAAATGTATAAAGAATATCCCACTGTTACGTTTCCTAAAACTGAATTACAGAAAATATATCCTCTATGTTTTTACAAAGCAGGTCATCTTTACGCTAATTGGAACCTGGTGTTTGCATCTGTTGAAAGAGAAATGGATTGGAGCGAAAATTTGATGCTCTGACCACTTGAAAGAGTATTGCATTAAGACAAAGGAATGTACAATTAAATGACAAAGAGATTGTTAGCCTTTAATGCAGTTAAAGGAGCATAATATTATTAAGTGAGGGAAACAATTTTTAGAGGAGTCTCACATGGTATTTGGTTTACCTTGTGACTCCATTTGAACAACCGTTATCCTACAGTATGTAACTGTCAGAGGTTTGACACCATTAAAATGACAGATAAAGTAATGCAGTTTTTGATGAAGGATCAAAAAGTGCCTTTTACCATAAAAAATGGTACTTCAAGAGTTTAACTGTATGGATACTTTTTCTATCTTTATGTAATATGTAATAATAGAGTAATACTCTCAAAACTTCTGCTCTTCTAATTTTTCTTCTACAATATTTAATACACTCAGACCCCTAGCTTTGCTGTTTCACAGGGGCAGCCCGCCCGCCCCTCTGTGGGCCCGCCCTGCCCACTGGGGATCCGCCCTACCCTCATAATTTGTTTTTAAATATATATTTTTTAATAGATCTAATTTTGTTTTTTAACTTAATAATCTTAATTAGCTTCATAAATAAAATACCTTACATGAATACAAAACACAGCATGATAGCATAGTAAGCAAGAGTCCTGTTTGGCTAATGACTGGTCCTTATAAATCATATACAGAAGCTTCGTTTTGAGATGTATTATCATAGCTAAGATCCCAGCGCTTCTTCGCCAGAGGATTGAGCCTTACTCAAGGGGGCCCCTGGACTTCACGCCGAAAAGATGCAGCGCTTCACACGTTCACTAATGTGCCACTCATCAAGTCTAGCACCCTGCGCCTTTTTAAATTAAGCTAAGAGGTCTACACTACCAGTACAGTAAGGAATTACGAGACAATTCATTTCTTTGTAAGAGAGCAGCTCTCTTTATTTTTAACTTCTTTTTTTTTCTTCAAATTACCCTTAATTTCTTTTGAGTTAACAACCAATTGTTTGTTCCAATCGGTATCAACCGCATATGAAAAGAAAAAAAACATACAAAAATCTCATGCTGATGCTGATTTAAAACTTTAAGAGAAGTATCTGGTTTGACGTACTTTTTTTTTTTTCTCCACAAAATTCAATTCTATTTCTAACCTGGTATCCAGCAATTAGAAAAACAATTTCAGGAAAATGGGATTTCTGGGGAATCAAATTAACCACATTGGGAGAGAGGGTTTCTGATGTTTACACAGTTGGACCCATCAAAATTTACTCATAAAAGCATTTATTTTTCTTGCACTATGAGGTGTGGTAAAAGAGCCTAATTCATTTGGTCAGATTTTACATAAGAAAGCATAAGGACAGGAATCCCAGGATGCTGTTCTGCCACAGTCCAAGTCTATCTTGGTTACCATGACTACCAAAAAGAGCATGCTGGGAACTGTGCCAGAGCCTGTTGATAAGAAAACACGACTTCTCGCAAAGAGGCACATGTGGCACATATGGTGTGAGAATTTACACCCTCTGTAACCCCAGGTAGAGTTGGACAACAAATTAAAGGAGCCTAAGAAATTTAAACCTGTCGTACAGGTAACATCTGTCTGATGTGAGTTTCACGTCTAGCTTGATCAGGGAATGACACTGTCAGTCAAACATCTGATATTGGCCGTTTCCTTGAACACCTTGAGAAGTGACCAAATGTGCCTTTGTAATGTCTTGAAGGAAGTATTTGCCTTATGGCTGATTGAAAATAACAAACTCCCATAATAAACTGGTTTAATGTTAAAGGTCACTAGGCCTGTTTAATATTATGGAAATAAATTTAGTCAATACAATTCAACATATCTTTTTGCTTAAAATATTTAAACAAATACAGAGGAGCTAATCAATAACCTTTAAGAAAGTGATGTCACTATTAAGATCATTAGATCTACTGTGTTGTGTTAACAAGCAATTTTCTTGGACAAGATTTTTCCTTTAATTGCCTAGAAAACTATGTTTTAAGCGACATATATACTTCAAATTTCGGAATATTTCAGTTTTGTTTATTGGAGTTTAACGACACTGCGACAATCCGTCAAATATTTGAGTTCATGATATCAGATGTAAAAATTCAATTTTAAACAATTTAAAAAAATCTATTTGCACAAACAAGTATTTTTCTGAGACAATTAAGTTTTGTACAGATCCCTTAGAACATTTTACAATTATAAAAACGGCATAATTTATTTTTTCTGACCAATGGCTGAAGACTTGTCATGTACAGTATCATGAAGCTCAAGATGACTCAACGTTCTTAGTAAGGGCATGAAGAAGAAGAGGTTCAATGGCTTATTTGCTTTTCCACATTTAATGACAAAGAAATATCCCGAGTCCACGTACTGTACAACAGAAAAAAACTTTACTCTATGATTATACAAGTGTGTTTAATCCACAAATTTTAAACAGAAAACAATGTTTGCATTTCACATAAATCTGCTTCTATTAATTACTATACTTAACATGAACAGTATGAATTAATATAGCCTTTTACACATCAATAGAAATATCAACACAAATGATAAGTTTCCACACATTTACATTACACTAGTAACATTTTTCACAAAAAAATAAATGATGTTTTTACTACTGTACAGTACTTTCAAAATACAATCTTTTATCAACTAAACAGTAAGAGCATTTACTGTACAGAGCTTGCAGTACAAAACACCCCTATCTAAATTGCCTTCAACCTTATACCAAAACCACCCCTGAGAAACTTGCTCAAGCATCATACCCTAGTCTATATAACACCTTAATAGCATTTCTTTGAAAATTTGAAAACAATCTCTTCAGAAAAGGATGAGCTCTCTGGTCTCCAAACAGGTCAACACAGAGCCCATCAGGCGCCAATTCAGCACACAGTTAGAGCCCATACAACCTGTATAAGAATACCAAGTCCTTTACGCCACACAATACATCATTCTCATCAACTCTTTTCATCCATTGGAATCTCTGTGCCTATTATCCTTTCCACCATCACCATACCACTTCTAATGGCTCCCTTTTCTTTAGGTGACCAAGAATTTCAACACACTGAAAGAGACGCAAAAATAATGAAGAAAAACTACCTATTTTCTCTCTCTTTCTATCAGAATTGACTAGAGATTCACAGAAGCATAAAAAAGTATGGGAGGACAATGTACTCAGTTAAATTGGGGCCAAAGAGTGTCAAAGTGGGATATATTTTTGAGTTGTAACAAGCTACAGTCATTATGAACAAACACATTTGAAACATCAGCTTGGAATGTATAAGAAGTTACACAAATGGAGCCCATCAAGTGTTCCCAATCAACACACCCAGCTCTCTCTTCCATTTTGTAACTTGTAAACAGTATTTGCTTCTGCAAACTATTCCAAATTGGTATTGATTGCATCCTAAAACACTTTAGAAACTTCAAAACTGCCAGTGTAAGTTTGTAGGAGGTGCATCTTAGAAATTGCAAAACATTTTATAAACAAACTTATTTGACAAGTCCACAGTAGTAAGAAGTTTAAAGACCAGATATCCAGGGCTATAAATTTCCTGGGGACAGACACACACATGCAATTTTCAGAAAAATTATAAAATTTCATTACATTTTAGACAAAATTTGCCTCTTTGTCTCCCAACTTTTTGGATAGGAGGTCATTACCCCCCCCCCCCCTCCCTCCTCCAACTTTCCAGATGCGAATTACGGCCCTGCAGATATCATGCTAACTTGCAGAAACAAAACAATTTTTAGACAAAAATTATCCTAAAATTGTTCAAATTTTTACTATCATAGAAGAAATATGTATCCACTTTTTTTTTTTTTTTTTTTTAAACAAGTCCACTACCTTTCTGTCCCCTGCTACAGTTACTATTTTGAAAGACAAAAGTCAAGTTTTTGTTAATCCTTTATTTATAAAATGAAAATTCATGGAAATATTCCGTTAGCATGTTGCCTCTCTATGTAAGAGCTCCCTACTCTAGGTAAGTAGATGTTCTGAAAAAAAAATATTACTGAGGCTTTTAGCAAAAATTGGGAATTATCTATCATTGAAAGTGAATGAATTCACTGAACAGGAAGCTAACAGTAAGACTAATATCCTAAATTATCCAAGACACCCAATTATCCAAGACACCCACCAATGAATGTAAAAATGCAGGAACAATGTTTGATGAGCTTTCCAAGTGTTTTCCACATTGAGCTTGAATTTTGACTTCACAGTGTATTTTACTGAATATAACAGTTGCATCTCAAAATGAACTATTGACACACTGGGTTCCTTGAACTCAAAGTGAAATGCAAACCACAATTGTAGAAGTAAAAGCCTGCCATTGATTTTTATCAGGAATGCCACCCAAGTAGTTATTCCTCTAACACTATTAATGATCTACTCCTTGAACTGTGTGCTAAACCAATTTAACCAAGGAGTTAATCAACTCCAAAGCTCTTGTGTGTAGGTTCAGCCTTTTGTTATGTGCAGTACTAAAGTGCTTGGACTGGGATGGATGTGAAATCAAATGGCGCAAGTATCCTGTACTACTGTATACAGCACAGTATACCTTATATTTTTAACAATCATTTTATTGTACTTTTTTCTTGACTTGTATATTTTGTATTGTAAAGCGCCTAAGAGCAATTTTACATTGGATAAGGCACTATATAGATTCTGTAAAATAAAATAAATAAATGATATACAGTATGACATATGACTACTCGAGTTTTTCATTTCAGAAAAAGGAGATTAAGAGTGTATACATTCTACCTTAAAAATATTTAACAGTAAACTGATTTTAAGCAAAATAATTTCAAGCATGCAAGGACATTTTTTCATAAGAAATTAAAAAATTAGTTCAGTGGTCAAGCATGTACATCTTATATGAAAGAGGACTTCGAAAGAAACAAAATGGTGAAGAAAGCATTGCAAAATCTTATTTCTTTAAGGAGATATTCAAGTATAAATTTTGGTATCATTTCTGTAGAAATGACTGAAATCAGACTAGTTGTGATGTCACAGACTCAGATTCCTCAGTCTGAAGGTATTTCAAAGAAAGTTTATTTAATTTTTTCACTATTTAAATTATTTTTTACTTAAAACTTTTATCAGGTGGTATATTATAAATACCCTTCCTAGATTCAGTTTTACTACTTTTTTTGACAAATCTAATGGTTTTGAAGCCACAAAATCATAGGACAAAATATGACAGAATACAAAAAGACTGAGGAATCTGAGGCTATGACATCACAACTAGTCTGATTTCAGTCAATTCTACACAAATGATATAAACTTTGAACTTAAATATCTCCTAAATGAAATAAGATTTTTGAATGCATTCTGCACCTTTTTGTTTCTATTGAAGTCCTCTTTTATATCAGATGAGCATGCTTAACCTGAACTAATCCGTTAAAATGTGTTACTAAATCGTAATACCCTAAATTACTACTTTTTTTCAACTTCTTATGTAATAATGTATTATTTCTGGTATTAGTAGATTTAAGCAACACATATACCTGTTTTTATTAAAGGTATATGGACAAGTAGTAATTTTGCCATGAATATGTTGATTTTAATATTCTGAACAGTTCATTAACAATACATCTATCTATCTACATGTATCCAAAATTTCCACTCATTTCTGAGATAATCACGAAAAAGTGAAAAATTAAGCCTTAAGAAACGCCTGGACTTCCACTATTAAAAAAGGTGTGTGACCTGTCCATATACAAATACTAATACTGTGCAAGTGTGCATCAATTTATTAGCATATCAAAACCCCTCATCTTTTCAACCAGCTAAGACCCGAAAAGTGAAGAAGAATTTTTTTTCGGAGTTTCAAGTTCCTTTCAGAAACTATTATTCCTAGAGATACTGTAAATTAATGTATTAAGTTTTTAAACAAAATTGAATGATAAACAAGAGTGTAAACTGAAAGAAGAAATTGAAGTTATCAGCCCTAACTTGTAATGCACTTGTCAATTGTGTGACTTACCCCTACACCCCCAAACAAGGTGAGTCATTGCACCAAAGTAAGTGGACAAAACATGTACATTGACGCACCCCTCAGTAACTTAGGTGACTGACAATTTTTTGTAAAATGACTTACCACAAATCAATTACCTCTGTATGAAGTCAATGGGTCTGAAGTAACCTGACCCACCCCAGAGTCACTCTGGTAAATGACAATTTTGGTACAATGATGCACATGTGAGTCACTATTTCATGTCAATGACTCACCTATGACCAACATTGCCGGGGGTAGTAGGGGTGAATCATACAACTGACAAATGCATAAACTACACATGATTTTCAAAATTCCACTGATGTAGACTCTTTTTAGTTTCTACTCAAACAGAAAAAGCTAACTGTCCATCAAACTTAAAGGAATACTAGACCAAAAAGTGAGGGCGTATTTTTAGGGGGTCCCTCTAAAAAGAAAAGAAAAAAATGCTTATCTAGCACCTAACGGTATAGCTAATTTCTTGTTAAAATAAATATTCAAGTAACCTTTGCCTTCACGTCACCTATGGGCTACGGAGGCATGAAGTTTATCGATCTTTTGTGGATGATATATCTGTGAAATTCACAAAAACAAGTACCCTCACTTTTCAGTCTATTGCTCCTTTGAACACCTGCTTTGCCAACCCTGAAATTGAGCTGGAATAAATCAATATAACCTTAAATGCCTATGGATCCTGTAAAATTATAATGAACTTTTCATGACTAAAAAATCCAGTCCAGACACCTATAAAAGCACATCACACCCCACACACCATCTTATACCTGAGAACAGAAGCTTTTTCACTTCACTGCAAATAACTTACTGACAGCTTTGGGTTTGCTTAGTCCTTCCTGACACCCATCTAGTGGTGTGAAGTGTATATTAGCACAAGGTAACACAAGCAAATTTACACAGGGGTGAAGAGCAGGTCTTATCCAGGAAAGGGAATCATAAGGACTTGGTTCATTTACAGTTTTAATCAAATACAAGCTTTCCTGTAAATAAGGTGATGAGGTGGATGGTAAATAAATCCACTTATTTGTTACAGTAACTACACTTTTTAATCTGATAACAAGTGACTGATGGTAAACACTTGACAGCTCATGGGAGGTTCTTGATATCAAATCTTTCTTCTAAGAATGACACTTCCTGTTCTTCAAGAAGAAATGAGACAATTTGATTTCAGGAATTCACATCCTTGCGAAAATTTGTCACCATCCAGGTTTATTAATGAATGACACTTTCACTTCTTCTTACTTACTAAATTACAAGAGGTACTGTGAAGGATCTATACTAGGGGCTAAGAGTGAGGGATCACAAAGCTCTTCATCAAAATTTCTTGTTCTCTATTAAATAATTTTGTTTGAAAATTAAAAACAAAATTGGTTTACATTTGTTTACCACAAACTAAACAAAGGCAATGTTTCAATGTTTCACATTAGTTTTCTGATGTAAATACTTAAAGAGTTTTTAAAGTAATTTTTTGTTGCCTGAACATACAATACATGTACAATACACTGTAATGTGGAATGGAATATATTTCCATTCGTGTGTTTTGATTGGTCGAAACACAATGGCACAACATGCACTTATTGTTATAGGCCAATCAGACCCGTTTTGGAATAAAATGCCGCCACAATTTTAATCATGATGGCCTTTAACTAAGTCATGAACAAAAACCATTTTGTATATGATAATCCAACCAGTTGGCAGGTGGAGCAGCATAACTAACTAATCCTGCATATTCTAAAATTTGTAATGTACCCCCAGTGTTTCATCTAGAAACTGGAAAAATGGGTGTACATTGAGAATTTCTAGATGAGCACCAATTTCTTGATGCCCCAAGGGTGGGGTTCCAGGTGGCAACACTCCCCGGCTTGGATAAGCAGGGGCGAGGTCCTGAAAACTCTGGGAATTACATCAATTTAAGGGGTCAGGTTTAGCTTTTAAGGACATGTGAATATGTACAGCACGACAACATACTGTACATGAAATCTAAGTCAAAATCTCTTGATTAATAAACCTAATATTCTGCAAGTTGACATTTCAAGTAAGTTTTGGAAGAAAAAATACAACTATTTAACTTGGTTCTGTAGGGTTTGTGGACATTTCTTTTGTTTTTTTACTGGTATTTATGTGTTGTTATCAAAAACTTATCATATTTCGCTTTATTAAGATTTAATCAAGTAAACAAAACAATTGAACTTCTTTGCGTGTCATTCACATAAAATTGATAATTTTACAGGTAATAATTTATTGACTATTTCTTTTGCTGCGTTGTTTTGTAGAGTTATTTTTTTTTTAAAGATTTCACTAGTATTAGATTATTAACTCTTTAGTTTTGAATACACGGTATTTACACCCTACCAAAATAATAATCATCATATTTCTATTCACAAACCTGATTGGTAAATGTTTTCCCCACAGAAAAAAGAAATTACAAGCAAGCGAGCAAAGGTCGTTACAACAAGTGAACGACATAACAGCTTTACAGTTTGATAATAATCATTATGACAAAGCCTTCTTGCATATAATTTCAGCTGTGATTTTGTGAAATTTGCCATGCAAAACACAGCTCGCTAGATGAAACCTTGAGTACCCCCTCAATGCATCTTTCAATTTTATACAGCTATATTCTGAAATTGACGTGTAATCATAGAGCCAATACCATAACTCCTGGTCACTACCCTATGGATATCGCATTTCATCACTTCTGTAGAGGCATCTATCTTAATTCAGAACACACCCCATAATGAAGAGAGAGAGGGCACACATTCTCCAGGGAACTCCAAAATACCTATAACAGCTCCCTGTTTTCTTGCATAAACGCCAATGTTTCACCTCAAGCAAAGTCACGATTTTGTCTGCCACTTGCATCAAGGATAGCTCCATGCATCAACCCTACCACCTTGGAGGCTGTGTAAATTAGCTGGTAACCTTTGACCTCCCAAAGAATCCTGCTGATTTGACCTTCTTCATATTTGCCTAAATTGAACCAGGATGGGCTTCTGTGCTAATATTATGGTCTCTATTACAGCATCCCTTCTATGATCAAGGCCTACAGTGGAGCAAATCTCTCCCTTTCAAGGACTTATCACATATGGTATTTCAGTGGTATTTTTTAGAGCTCTTCTTTGTATAGTTGGAAGAGTGTGGTGGCTATGGTCAATACATGTGGTATGCATGTTGTGGTCAATCACACCACTCCCTGATCACACTGCCAGCTACAGTATATTGCATTCATGAGGGAGGGACTGTTCAATGTTGTAATATTTCCTAGCCATACGCCATGTTATCAAATGTCATCAACATGGTAATAATTTTAATGAATTACAGTATATGATGGTGACAAGGTTCTGAATGTGAAAGATATTTACCTTAATGAAACTTTCAAGTTTAACCAAGCAATGATACAAATAGAGCGATATACAATATGATAAGTAGAAAACACCTGAAAACTAAAATGAAACAAATGCAAGCCAATTTTATGAGGCAGTTGAAGCAGACCCCTAGCTTTGCTGTTTTACAGGGGCAGTCCACCCTGCCCCTCCGTAGGCCCGCCCTGCCCTCGTGAGAAAGAAAAATAAAATATATATATATATATATATATATATATATATATATATATATATATATTTAACTTAATCTAAATTAACCTCATAAATGAATACCTTACATAAATACAGAACACAGAATGATAGCATAGTAAGCAATTGTCCTGTTTGGCTCATAAATGGTTCTTTTATCAATCAGAAGTTTCATTCTGAGGTATGATTATAGCTAAAATCCCAGAGCTTCTTCACCATGGGACTGAGCTTTAAGGCGGCCCCAGGACTCTATGCCGAAAAGATGCAGAGCTTCGCATGCGCATTAATGTGCCCCTCAACAAGTCTAGCACCCCGCCCCTTTTTAAATCAAGCTAGGGGTCTGTAAAGTGCACAAGAATTCAACTAAATCCATACTACAAGTTTTCTTTTAGTACAATTAAAGATTGAAGCTTTATGTCTTCAAATTTTTATAAAATATGCCACCTCTATATTACATTTTAACGGATTAGTGTATAATAAATAATGTATGCTGGATATAAGGATCATTTTATTTTGTAATACGTTCGAGAAATAATTAGAGATCTCGTTTGAGCAAGCTCAGACGATTCATTCCCACTAAACACGCAACGGAAGTCACATCCAAAAGTTTCCAAAAGTTTGTTGTGTTTACCGTAACTTCAAGACTTGGTCTTTAGGATATACAGTATATTATTGTCTCATTCTTTATTACTCCATAAAATCAAGATCAAATTTTGAACATGCAAGTTCTCATTTGATCTTTACAGCAAATGGCACAATAACACATTCAAACATTGATGATTTTTAATGCAATATGACAATAATCAAAGTGAGGCATCTACAGGTACATCACCTACAGCACATACTGTATACAGGTACTGTGGTACTGTGCTTTTGAAAGGTTTAAATTGGAGGTACAGTGCTGTAACTCCACAAACGTTTAGCATACAGTACTTCAAATGTAGGTGGTATACTTAAGTAGGTAGATTAAATATTTTACATGCCTTTCTCAACAGCTACACGGTAGGCTATACAGGTTTTAATCCACAGCCACCATAGGCAAGCAAAATCAAATTGTGGTGAGTAGAAATATCATACATAATATACTGTGGTACTCACCACACTTTATTAAGCCTTGCCAAGTTGTATTAAATGATTGTAGGTGACTTTCCTTGTATTTTTCCAACCCTGGATTGAGGAACACACTCTAAAGACTGTTCAAAAGACTGTTCGAAAGACTGTTCGAAAGACTGTTCAAAAGACTGTTATAAAAAGACTGTTCTAAAAAGGCTGTTCTAAAAAGACTGTTCTAAAAAGGCTGTTCTAAAAAGACTGTTCAAAAGACTGTTCAAAAGACTGTTCAAAAGACTGTTTAAAATACCCACAACCTAAATGGCTTAAAGACGATCAAACATTATTTTTCTAGATGTTTTTGTTGTGAAAAATTATGTTTCTGGAAGTTATGTAACCTTTCTTGTGAAAAACCAATTTCTGAACACTCATTAATATACATGTACAGTAGGCCTACTCACTCTCTGAAATATAAACGACTTCTTTTTAACAGATTTTTTTTCTCATCTTGAACATAAAAGTTTAACATTCCTGTACAGAGCTGTACTCAGGAGAATTCTATGGTACAGAAATCCCAACGGAAGAATTATCACATTTGTTACCCAATATATGACAAAACCTACTGCTTTCTCTTGTTGAACAATTTTCTTCAAAAACAAAGCAAAGGAATTCTAAATTTCATTATCGGTGGAAGCAGACCCGCTGGGCAGTGCACCCTATTCCGAGGACAAAGAAATTAGATCCCAGCAGTTGGTTCCTATGGCTTCAACACTGCATGGCAAACTCAATCACACAAAAATCATCAGCTTACACTATTTAGTCAAAGGGACATGCAGGAGTGTATACTGAGCAGGGCATTAAAATAGCTCCAAGTGTTACACTGTCTGCTCCTTAATTTGCAACTCCATGGAAAGGAAATCACTACTGTACTGTATTCTGAAAACATTCTGACATTCTGAAATTTATTAATATCTCACACGACTAAATTGAAAGACTTTATGAAATGTAGCTATCATGACCCTCATACTAAAGTACTGTAATTTCTGGGCATGTGGACCCTGTAGTCTTTGACTAGATTTGCCAGAGGCAAAAAGTAAAATGATCTAAAGATGGGTCAATGAAACTCAGGAAAGTACATCTGTTACTGGGGTTATAGGGTTAATCAAAAGCAGGGAGTGATGCCAACTCCTGCATACTGAAGGTCGTAAAAAAACATCCTCCTGAGCTAATGTAAACCCTGGTTAAAAAAATGGTGTGGTATTTCTACATTATAATTCAATATACGGTACTGGAAATGTGTCAGTAGAACACGTCAATGAGAGGCCAAGCCTTATATAAATGGTACAGAACTGTGGTGAAGGAACATGTCAAGGAAACAGGGTAAAATGTGTGCATCGGTGTTGTATTTAAAGTGTCCACAAAGGGATGGAGTTTTTTCATCTTTTATTGAAACTCCCCCCTTAAAAAAATTACAAAGTACTGAGGAGTATAAATTACATGCATATACCTCATCATAGATAACTTGGTCAAACTGACAAAAAAACCTACTTTCATCAGAAAATTACTTAATTGATGAAAGTCCAAGAAGTAAATAACATAAGAAAACTTGTCCACAACTTATTATGATCCACTGAATAAAAACTTTATCATTACCTTTTGAAGGAGCAAAATAAGCTGAAGTTTTACTGTGTATAATTTGTTTAATACTCCCTGAGACATTAGTATCAATTAATGCATTGCTGAATGTTAGATGCATTTAACGTTTAAAAAAAAAAATTCTTCTGAGAAAAAGTACATGAAAATATTAGATACATGTACATATACAAAATATTTTTTTATATTTTTGTCATTTTTTTTAGCTTCTTTTAACTACAAATTAAAGAGCAAAAATACGATTAAAGAAAATGTACACAGGGCCTATGGTTTTGTTTGCAGCACATGGACGGGTGGCCAAAAGTGCCAGACCGAATAGGCCATCATTCTTGGTTCAGTGTAACACACTTGGTTGAAAAAATTGGTGAGGTAGGAACAAAAAAAATTGGCCAAATTTAAGCTTTTTCATACAGTACCTTTCATACACTACAGACTACACACTAAAGCGCTATCATTTCAGATACAATAAAATAAAAACATTTTGAGTTAATAGTAATATTGTTGGGCAGGTACAGTACTAGGGAAACAATTCGAGTAAGTACATTAGCATTTTTGTTGGGTACTGTAGGTAGGGTTTCTCCAAATGATCATTTCTTTAAAGGAATATTCCCATGGTTTTTTGTAAAATTTTGTTTCAAAGTGCATACTTTTTAGAGCAAATTTGGTACAAAAATCAGGTTAGGTTAAGGAGATATTGATCTTTAAAAATTTCCCAATTGCATTTGAAAGTTTTTGTGCAGTATGATGAATTCGTGTTTGAATCTAATTCACAAATGTTTATGTATTTCTTTGAAAGTTAACTGGTTGTTTCTGTATGATTAGAAACAAGTTTCCAAAAGTTGTTCAAGTAGGATATATTTTGCAATGTAAATACCTGACTTTTATCCAAAAAATATTCTGGCAGGTTTTACTAATAAAAAAGGATGATAGATTTTAATGACATACATAAAAACTTAGTGGGAAAATGTGTTGCTGTGATGTCGTACTGAGCCTTTTTCTCTTTGTTTATTGACATTTTTGTGAACCTTAAAATTTGAATATCTCCTGGTAGGAATAACATATCAACATTATTTTTGTACTAAATTCTTTCTAACAATTTTCTCTTTATTATAAAAGGTTATGGAAAAACATAGAAATATTCCTTTAAGAGTGGCCTTGATAACCCAATTCTAAATTTGGTGACATGATATCATGACTGAAATTACAGTACTGTACATTAAACTATTTGTCTATTGTGCACTTTCCTTTCATTAATTCAGTTTTCGCTCTTATACACTAGTTAAGTCAGAGCGGTCCTATTGGTCGTTATCTAGAAAAGTGATTCCCAATATGTTCATGCCGGCATCACTCTGTTACACTTTAAAAGGAATGGGAAAATTATAAATAAAAGTTAAGTCAACTCGTGTGTAGAAGTTACCTATGTTGAAAATTTCAAAGGCTAACAGACCTTGTGTTCTAGGTTACCTATTAAAATGAATGATAAATTTACCTAAACCATTCATCATACTGACAAGATACATGTGTAGTAAACTTGTAGTGTAAATTACAATCAATAAATACTGTAACATTAAACCTATCAGGAATTGTAGTGACACAGACTTGCATCCTACTGTATTTGCATTCACATTAGGATGTGCTGTACAGCCATCAGTTGACATAAAGCCCTGGAGGCAGGTAGCTCAGTCGGCTGAGCGTACATGTATGATGTACAGTATGACTGAGATGCTAGAGGCCTAAGGTTTGAGTTCAACAGTGATTTAATTAGCAATTTTTTTCTTCAGATATGCAGAACGATACGCTGAAATCAAGTGCAGAGGTTTTGTCTTCTGCATCACACCTTCTCGGAGTTCCCCCACCCGACCTGTAGGAAAAGTGTCCGTCAAATGGTTGGGAGGCGCTCAACCATCCTACAGCCGCTGGCCCTGATGGTACAAGAAGCAGGGTGTCAACCTCAAAAAAGTAAAGTTGCCCCTGGAGCCCCACTTTTGAGCAGAACATTCAACATTGTTATTTAAATCAGAACTTTGTTCTACAAACAGCATATTAGAAGAAAGTTTTGAATAATGAAAAGAAATACACCTAGGCTACAGTATCCAAGTTTTCGTTAAAATAGCTCTAAAACAGAAAAAGGGTTTAATAATTGTTTGCTGATTTTAAAGACGGCACACATCCACATCTTTTCCACACTTTAATAAAATAAAGAAGCCCAGAGTGCAATTGCCCAGGTGTGACACTGACACTCGACAAAAGTTTTGGAACCTGGCGAGGCATTTTACTTCCCACTGATCTGTTTGCTTTTTTCAACTGATGTTCACTGATGATAATTTCTGATATACGGCCTGCCGCCATACATGTCCGAGTTATTACATACAGTGCGGTACTTGGCTTGTGACAATAGCTACATGTACAACAAACTGCATACTTACTCTGGCAAAATCTTCTTTTAAAAGTCACTTACTGAAAATATTTTATCAAATCCAAATGAGGTGAAATCCCACCAGACAGTGTGCAAAGTTTTTGCAGTTTAAAAAAAAAATCTTGTTTAAGTGTGACTAAAATTAATTGGAGCAAGGTATCTTTAACAACCTAGGCTGTACAGTAGGCTAATTACACGACAAAAATTTCTTAGTGATAAAATAGGACCCTCGCCCTACATGGGGCCCAATTGGGTTGTGACTAACTTTATGATTCAACATGAAAATAACCAAGAAAAACGATTAGGGGCCTAGACCACCAAATCTTCTATTCTAACGTTATTCATCATTAATATTAATAACAAAATGAAGAATGAAAGATTTAACTTACCTTCCACCCATAATCTCTCCACGTTTGTTTCTATTTTTGCTAATTTTAAGCCAACTGAAAACGCTCCAAGCAGTACAATTCCAAGAAATATAGCTTTGCCACTGTGTTGCTGCAGATAACATCCCAAAGTGAAGAGAAGGGCTTGAACTTTACTCCGCACCCACAAGGCTGCTTTGTTTCCCTCTGCACGACCCTGCAAAACGGGAAAATCAGACAGAACAGGGTTAGGGACTGGCGTTCCAGCGCCAGGACTTGACACTAGGGACGAAATGTTGCTGGTTGTCGCACATTTGATTCACAGCAAATATCAAAGAAATCTCATTGTTATTATGTAAGTTAACGTTAGGGGTTAGCCTAACAAGTGTATCGTATTCGTAACTAGCAGGCTATCCGTTTAAGGCGGATTTCTTAGGTACGCAGTGTAAGTCTGGATTTAGTTCAGTCAAATCATATTTCTTTACAACGAAAACTGCTTTCTGCTGAAATGGATCAAACGATTCACAACTTTGTGTTTCCTTCTCGAAGTTATGGCCTAAGGTTAACCACGATGTACGTAATGCATATACACACGGCAGCACAATAATAATACATTATACGTGACTAGGCCTAGGTACACTGCAAATGTACAATCGATCATCGTAATCATGCTTCCAAAACATGACCTTTAACCTTACTTCTGAACACAGAGAATCATAAAAGCAATAAAGTTTTGCCTTTAGTCACGATTTGTAAACAGTATCGAATGGTCAAGAAATAGGATTTACAGTCGTGAATATTATTTCAAACCATTTCTTAATTATAAAAAGAAAACAAAAACAACAACAAAATGATTTAACATTGTATGCGCGAATGGGTGTATACTACTTAGTTAGACTTAAGTAAAATTTGGTCGGCTTTCAGTTAGATCACGTTGAAATTGAACCACAATTAATTCGACCTACCACCGACAGCAGCGAATGGCGGTTTAATACATGAACAAAATGGACACGATGGATGGAATCGGAACTGCAAAATTATTTGTTTGTTTGATGGGAGCTTAACGGCACCACTTAATGTATTATTGTTATCAAAAGACATCGACGCACTTTGACGCAACGTGTTTAACTTTTGAAGGAGTTTTCCTAGAAATGCTGCCTTCGTTCAACAGTTCAAGTTCACGATGTGTTTTGTAAGTAGGGCTTTATATATTATAAATGAATACTTATGACTTTTTGCTTTCCAGATCTTCAATCAATCTTCTCTATAATTACAAATGTCACAGACTATCAAAAGTATAAATGCAGGAACATTCTATTTCAATAAAAATATGACAGAAGAGTTTGGTCGCAATCCGTTTATGCCGGTTACTTCAATATTTTAATTAGTCATCGTCGAGAAGCAATTTAACAGTTTAAATATGTTGGGAAACAAAAAATACACTATGTTCGTTATTTCCATGTTAGATTCCACAATAGGCGGGACTTCGGGAAGCAAGGGGTTCGTTTTCCCGGACTTTTTTTTTTCCTTCTTTTTTTCCCAGCCGCTCTCCTTCTTCCACTTTCGGTCTGTAAAGCCATGTTAGATTCTAAAATCTAAGAGCTAGAACCAAAGGTTTCGTGGTTATGATACTTTTTTTTTCATATGCTGATTGATTTGCAAGTTTTGTGTTACCTGTCATGTAATTAATTAAATATCAACACACTAGCTAACATCACAATAATACCAGATATGAAACAAAACAGACATGCAGTTCCTAAAATATGAGCATTTTAAGATTTTAGCATTAAGCATGCCTACTCATTAATATGGATGACATCGCAACCAAAAACAATAGGGCACATTTGTGGACCATGGCGTATCTGTGTACCACATATGAACTGAATCCCATGTATTGTCCTCTTAGAAACTCTTTCCAATAAAATCAAGTTAAGCCCCGCCCACTATGCATGTTAATGAGGAGGTAGTTGTGGGAGGAGGTGGTGGTGGGAGAAGGTGATGATGGGAGGAATGAGGGAGTGAGGGAGGAGGTGGTGATGGGAGGAATAAGGGAGTGAGGGAGGAGGTGCTGGTGGGAGGGAGGAAGTGGTTGAGGGGAGGGAGGGAGGGTGGGTTGGAAGGGAGAATGGGAGGGTGGGAGGGAGGTAGGGAGGGTGGAAGGGAGGGAGGATGGGAGGGTGTAAGGGAGGGTGTAAGGGAGGGTGTGAGGAAGGGAGGGTGGGAGGGAGGGTGGAAGGGAGGGTGGGAGGGAGGGTGAAAGGGAGGGTGGGAGGGAGGGTGAAAGGGAGGGTGGGAGGGAGGGTGGGATGGAGGAAGGGAAGGTGGAAGAAAGGGTGGGAGGGAGGGAGAAAGGGATGGAGGGAGAAAGGGAGGAAAAAACAAATTCTGCACAAAATACAAGCGAGGCAAAATATAATATGGCAAGCAGCAATACATACATACACCATCATGACCGCAAAGGTTCCTGATGCTATCACATACGAACCAAAAACAGGCACAAAACGACTCAATTATAGAGTCGTTCATTAATTAACAAACTTGGTCTAAACACTTTAAAAATCTGTGACTACCTTAATTTTCATCAAATTCTGATGATTTCATTTTCCAGCTTAAGTCATAGTCACCAGCCTAAGTCAGAATCATTTTTATGTTTACTGAAATTTTATTTCCAAATTGTAGAAGTGACTTTATATTTTGCAAAAAAGGCTTCACAATATTTTACCCAAAAATATACTCAAACTGACAATGTTTTTGTGGATGCATTTGGATGAACTCCGGATTGGGGTTGCAGGTTCAACCCCCATTTTTCAGGAGGACAATATATTTTTTAAGTTAACTTTCTCCATGCACCTTACAACAAAAATTGTACACTTATTATCTTTCTATGGTAAACAAGACATGATCTCTACTTACCTCATCATATTATTTTTCAATATCAATGATAATTTCTGCTGCTCTTTTCCAGCTTATAGTTTCAGGAAATTTCTTCAATAGCTCAAACATATGAGAAGTTCTTGCATGTAATACTGGAGGGCAGAGGCATGCAGCTCCTGCTGATGTGCCAGTTAGTTTTGGTATTATCAACAATTTGAAGGTATTTTCTGCATGTTCTATTATTCCAACTTCGTGGATTTACTTTCCACGTTTTATTAAAAGACAAATTTTTACGAAAAATATTTCTTTTGTCATTTTTTATCAATGATTTTATATTTTAATAACTTTGGTTTTATCAAAATCAATTTAGTTTTTAACGTTGTTGTTGAGTAATGCCTGATTGTGCTCCAGTCTGGCTCAGAATTCTGTATTGCCAGACTCTTGTTTTACAACAGTGTTGTTTTGAGTTCCTGGCAAAACAATATACTTGAGCCGTATATTAGTAAATTTTAAATCTTAATATCAATGAGCCATAATTCACCAAAAAAAATGCAGTGCAGGTGCTGGGGGTAGCACTTACTTACTTCGAATTTTTGGAAGTCTATACATATACCCATGTAAACATTCAAGCAACAACAACAAAATAATTTTCCATCATTTTCAAAGACTGAGATATAGAATTTCAGCTCAGATCTTCCACCTCTTTAACAAGATATAAATTCGCTTAAAGTTCAGAGACTTTAAAAGCTTTTTTTTTTTGTTAACTAGAGACCAGAAGATGGTTCCCATCGGTGAGTGCTCATTATTAAACAGAAATGGCAAGCACTTATTTTTCATTACATTATTAAAGGTGAAAAAGAGCATGCATGGGGTGGGAATGGATTTGGCTTTCATGGATAAAAGGGTATACAAGTAAAACGTACAAAGGGGGGTGGGGAACAATGGAATCCAATTTCATATAAAATAAAGGTTAAAATGACAACAAAAATTATAATTTTGTGCAGAGAAATATTTGTCATATTTATAGCAGAGCACTTGTAGAAGGGATTTTCAGATGAAATTTGAAGACTTTTCAGAAAGTTAAAGTTGTAACTTAATTGAAGATCATTTTTCAAAATTCTTCCAAAATACATATGCACATGAGGGAAAATGGAGTGGTAGCATATTCTTCCCAGGAATAAAGACGAATCTCTGAATATTGAAAGAGTTTGGTAAACATATATTTGACAAATATAAGTGCCTTCAACATTTATTTCCAAATTCTGTGCAAAAATCAAACTTTTTTTCCAAGACAAACATATAACAAGGTAAGTATTTTAAGCAAAATCGAAAATGTTTTGTTATGACTCTCATATGAAAAGATTAGGTATTCTGCTTCAGATTATACCTTCTCTATTTGTCTGTGACCAAAATCTGCATTGCACCAACTAGTTCTTGTTAACAATTCCTCATAGATAATTTCCTCTTGAGATGCAGGAGTTGAAGAAAATCTTCCGTCCTGAAAGATAAAAAAGACAAGGAATCTATGAACTTCTCTGATCACTCTTAAGTACCTTTAAGGAACTGGGGACTCCCGAAAATATCAAGACTTCTTCTTCTTCTTTTTCAAAAAGGGAATTATTTTCCAAAAAGGACTTTTTTTTTCTCCAATTATTTTTGTTTCTTTCTATATAAAGGAGCATTTCTTTTGTGGTTAAGTTAGTCCCTCTTTTTTTTTTTAAATATTTATAGTTTAAGATTAAAGAATTTATCACATATTTGTAAATCACCAATATTTCATGAGAAAAACTATAGAAATAGTTCAGAACTACCTCAATTTTACATTTTGGCATTGATATCACAATTGGGGACAATACCCCAAAATATGACCAATGCCCGAATCCATTGTGCCCCCCCTCCCCTTCCAACACACACACTTATTTCTGTAGACTCAAATGTACCTTAATTTGTTGTTTATACCTTACTAGGACATGGAGATTCTGTGTGAAGCTTCATAACAATCATACGAATCTAAATACCTACTTATTTTGTGGCAAAGATTTTTAAGGCAAAATTAAGTATAAAATCATTTAAATTATTATCAATTTGTTCACAAGCTTTGTGAATATTTAAGAAACATTTTCATATTATTTTAAATCATGTGTGAACTCACATATACATTTTCTGCATTTAAAGGAGACAAAATTTGACATAATCTGAGCCTTACTGTATGTATATGATAGAATTGAAAAAAATAACTGATTTTTATATGGAATTGAGCAAAATGGCAGCTTCATAGGAATATTTTGAAATAGACATAAGCCTTTGATAGTTTGTTTTTGGTAGTTGGGTTATTTTTCAATTCTCTATCAAATGAAATGAGGAACATGTCATACTGTATGTCTCCTTTAACCAAAGTGGCAGTTAATTCTCTGAGGTGTGTGTATTTTATCTGTGCTTGTTCCAAACTTTTTTTTTTAATTATGAAAGACAAATATTTAAAACAAAAGAACTTCATCAGATAGTTCTGTTTAGTGCATGAGAATTTTGATATCCTACTCTACACAAAAATTCGAGAAATGTTTTAAGATTGATGGGAACAATTCCTTTAAAAATTTTCATTACATATTTTTATTAAAATTATGTTGATTGAAAGTTTTTTATTTCCATTTTCCCACTTTTAAATGATATATGGTAAAATTACAATTTGTTTGGTGGTCTTTGGTCAGACATCAATTTATCTGAGGGATTATTTTCATCTATAAGGTGGGCATCAATTTATCAAGGGATTATTTTCATCTATAAGGTGGGCAAATAAGATTCTTTACCATCCAATCAATAAAATGACAACAATTTATAGAATATCAATAGCCTGACTGTTGTTTGGCAGTGACTCATAAGGAAAACTATCAATGGGGGGCATTTAAGCCTCTTGTGGTGGAATGGAGGTGGAATTCATGCACTTCCTATCTGCAACAAACCATCAGGTCTGAAGGCAAAAATCATTAATGTGCTTCTATAATCTTTTACACTCTCTTTCTAATTAACATATTTGTTTCATAAAAGAACATGACATTTTTCCAAAGTTTTATTTAATCTTGATGTACATGAAATTGTATCTTTATACTCTTTTAATATTCCTGATAAACATCAGTTCCAAGAGAACGGGAAACACATTTTTTCCTGAATGTTTTATTGCAATACACTTATTATCCAAGGAAACAAAATCCACTACTTTCATATCTTAAGGGGAAGAAGAGATTACCTTTTTAGCCATGACACAGAGGAATGGATTATAGTACAAGCGACAATTGGTATGTTTTTGCTTGTGTACAAAATATTGAATATTCAGAGAAGAATTAACACCTCTTTTAAAGGTTTATGTCATTAAAAAGTGATCAAACCCGTTTTTTTTTTTTTTATTGATATCAAACTATAAAATAATCATCACAATATTTACACCTCTTTTAAAGGTTTATGTCATTAAAAGTGATCAAACCCGTTTTTTTTTTTTTTTTATTAATATCAAACTATAAAATTATCATCACACATTTACAAGTTATACAAGAACAATTATCAAGCTGTAAAATGACCAATTTAGGATTGCTTTTGTGGCTCTTTACATAATTTTCTATTCTGATCTTTGGTCAATGTTGTCAGTCAAGTCTATAATAAATTTGGACATCTGCATCCATTAATATATTTAAATTTCATTATATTTAGCTCCATTTATTGTATAAATTTCATGACAAATTTCCCATTAATATTGAACCTGTACACCTTTGCTGCAAAAGTTTAATATTACAAAAACACAATTTAACTGGTGTACTATTGTTATTAAGTATTGCATAATGTTGAGAAAATATGAACAATTATGAAAAAACAAATATAATTTAAAAGCAGACAATTTTTCTGAAGTATACTAAGGAATACAAATTATTATTTTACAACTGAGAATAGAATTGGAAAAATCGTACAGTTCTAATAACAATTAATTATCCCATATCGTTGCATTTAGCTCTTCAACAAACTCTGATGTACCATTCCCAGCAAATTATGTTAATCATCCTAAAACAAATTCATAATCTTTAATTTAATAGAAGAAAAAAGCTAAATTAAACAAAACATTGCAATTTGTACCCAAATCATTTATCACAACCACGTTAAAAAACAATAACAAACTTTGAATTGAGATAGAAAAAAAAATCTTATTTTCATATGCCAAATACAAATTACAAAAGAAACGCGTAAGTTGTTGGTAAAAAAAAACCGGCGTATTCATATAGCATTAGACATGTGGATATCATCCAGACCCTGGTCTCTGGTCACTACATACCTCAGAGTCCGGCGTGGCTGGAACGGTCCAGCGCTCCATTGCCGGGAAGTCATAAGTTTCCTCTGAAAAAGTTTGTAATATTTCCAATAAGTTATTTCCATAAGATACAACGGTAACCGCCAATGTAAATAAGATCAAGAAAACGTCGCCCCTGGTTCGAAATCACTACAGAAAAATAACCTCCATAACGTAATACCCAATCCATTCCTACTACATAACACACTTAGCTGACTTTTAAAGCACTATGATATGCAAGAATAACAGACTTTCCACTAGCTCTGCCTCTCACGGTATCGTAGAATTACACAAATGCCACACGTACAGAATCTAACATCCGAATAAAGAAAGAAAGAATCCCTTGGCGAACTTTAAGCCACGCCTATCACCTGTCATTTCTCAACCACGAAGGGTCAACTATCGTCCTTATGATTGGTCCAAAACAGACCCCAGATTGTTCCCTGTACCACTTGTCATTAGTATCCTAGCAACGTTGAGCATGAAAGAGAAGGCCGCTGGACCACACAAGTCGTGGTTTTCCACGGTATTGCACTGGTTTACAGTCAAGCGAGTCCCTGCAGAAGGCCCCATTGAAACGACCGCACACGAAATGGAACAGCGTGGATTTGAATTGTTTAGCTTGCTAACGGTGGGAGAAACGACTTCTACTGGATAAACAACCAGCGCATTATAGTGAGGAAGTAAATGTTGTTTGGTGTACGTCAGCTGAAAAATATCTTGAGTAAATAAAACATATTTCATCGAGCATATTGATGTATTTTAAGCGAGATGATATGTGCAGCTTCTCCACTACTTCTCTTCCCTGCTCCCATCGCATAGTTGATGATTACCTCAACGGTTCTCTGATAATGTTTTTAGCGCGAATGGAGACCACACACAGCGGCAGAACAAGAAGGTGAAATAATTTTTTAATAAAATCCTTGTCAATTGAGCGTAAATTTCCGGCACCCTTGGTTGATTGTTGCCTAACCTCTTGTAATTAGTGTAATTTGTGAGTGTGTGAATTACGAAGATTGGTGTTTCTTTGCCTCCACTATACTAAGTCACTATACATTAAAATCACCGTCGTGACGATCATTGGTGTATATTATAAATTTGTCAGAAATATATCGTTTGGAAATTTCGCTGATTTTCATAAAGTTGGTATTTTTCTTATTATCCTTAATTTTCATTGCAATCATCGTAAATTAAAGGATTAGTTCAGTGGTCAAGCATGTCCATCGTATATAAAAGAGGACTTCAAAAGAAACAAAATGGTGAAGAAAGCGTTGCAAGTTTAAAGTTTGGTATCATTTCTGTAGAAACGGCTGAAATCAGACAAGTGATGTTACAGACTCAGATTCCTTAAAGTCTTTATGTATTTAAAAAAAAGTTGATTTATTTATTCACTATTTAAATTATTTTCCCGCAAACTTTCTTCAGGTGATATATTAAAAATATCCTTCCTAGATTCAGTTTTACTACTTTTTTGGCATATCCCATGGTTTTTAAGCCACAAAATCGCAGGACAAAATATGATAGAATACATAAAGACTGAGGAATCTGCGTCTATGACATCACAACTAGTCTGATTTCAGTTGTTTCTACACAAATGATACCAAACTTTCAACTCAAATACCTTCTTAACGGATTAAGATTTTGCATGCTGTCTTCACTATTTTGTTTCTATTGAAGTCCTCTTTCTTATAAGATGGACATCTTTGACCACTGAACTAATCCTTTAACGGTAAAAGCCCATGTACTTATTTGCCATCATGTACATGTATAGGCTTAAATGGCACAATATTGTTTTCATTTTTTTCCATCATTACGTTCGGCGGCGCCCGTATTTCCCTGAAATGAGGGGCTATCCCATGCGCCAAGTAGCTAACACTATTCGAAACATCACAATTACATGAAGGAATGTTTTTTTGTTCTTCAACAGAATCAGGAACGAAATTCACCAAGGAGTTCTAAATGGCAACTCCCTGAAATTCACCGTGAATTGACCAATGAAGTCGACTCGCGCCTCCCCCGACCCCGTGAGGACCACCCTGATCAGCTAACCATAATATTGAGAAATCTCCTTTTAATCGTTATAATTTCAGTAATATTATATTTATGTTGTTAATTTCATTTTTATTTTATTAAACATTAATTGATCCATGGATGTGTCGAATGGCAACATTAGCCCGATTGCTAGACCGAAGTGAGGGCGCAATTTTCTAGCGATATGACTCGATAAATATGATTGCTATACTCAAAATTCAAACACGGATCTGCT